>JAQFXT010000661.1:0-29116 GCA_034683725.1 Strigamia crassipes
ACCAACCATCGTTCGGAAATTTTGTCAAAATTCAAATTTCAGGCAGCCATAGCAGCAACCGGAAGCGAAATTGCATTAGGATCACATGACTTCCTCTAGCTGCTAGCCTCTTACCCACAATTCACGAGTTCGCAGTCCGTCTAATATATGTCTATGATAAAACTTACCAAATTTTGTTCGGTACATTTTAGCAGGTATCAAATTTTTTTGGGGACATAACTCAAAACCGACTGAACATCATATATAGCGACGTAGTAGCTAACCCGTATCCGATTGAAAAACTACGCTATAAACGGGCCAAAAAACGAACACATTCGCAGTGAGGCAAATAAGTTTTTCTCTTCTTTTTTTGCTGTTTACAAAAACCGCAGAAACAGAAATTTTGAATGCACCTAACGTTAATAAGTAACACAACTACTTGTATATAATTAAGTAAAATATGACGTAAAAAAACACAGTTAAGCAGATTCTTTTGAACCAATTTAAATGCACCTAATTTACATACTTTACATGCCAAATTTAAAGATAGATGCTATCAAAAGTAATTTGAAAAAAAGTATTGTTCCCTCGTATAAAAAGAATGTAAGCGTCTCAGCTCCACTCGTGTTAGTCTTTTCACTCCTGTTCAAACTTGAGGCTAAAACGTGGCGAATTCAAAAATTAACTTCGTGTCCAAGTATTTTCACTGGTTTGGCCTTTTTATTTCGTCCATGAAATCCCAATTCAACGTTTCGTTTCGAACGGTGTTCAGACTCGCAAATTGAGCGCACCACCTGAAACGATATTAAATAATAATTATTATTTATTACTATTATTGTTATTATTATAGACGTATCCAATACAAAACCTTAAAGCTTTTATCGCGCGTTTTGCATCAAGATTAAGAAAAATGACTGCATCATTTCTCTTAATCTTGATGGGCAACAATCGACCTTTTTTGGGACAACGGCCCTGCCCATAACCCAAAGGGTGCGGCGTACGAGTGAGCTAGAGTCGATTGAGTGACTTTAAGGTTTAACATCGAATGCACTTTTCTTTTCCGCATTACACTTACTTGGATCTCAAATCGTGATTTTGTTTGATGGTTTTCGACGAATCTTCGGAAACCTTGTTTACGATGCTCTTCAAAGAGACGGGCTCGTAATTTCCACCCGAACAAGACGGTGGTGGTAGCAAAGAAGAAGAGTCGCGTTTAGAAATCACCTGTGAGGTGGGAGAATGTAATAAAAACCATAAAATTTGCTATTGCGCCGCGCCTACCAGCGTGTTGAATGCTTTCCAGATGAGCGTTTGACGATCGATTTGCAACGACGTCAACTTACGACTCACATTTTGAATCGAGTTCGTGATGTGCGCAAACGCCATCAATACTCGCACGATGGACCGTTCGCAATCCTGATTTCTTCTAACAAACGAATAATGTTTTTCGAACAATCTTTTTTACCTTTCGCGCTTGGCGCGCTTGGCACGCTTGGCACGCTTGGCACGCTTGGCATACTCACTGCTGACGAAACACGTGTCGTTTCGTTCTCGCCTCGCGCCGACGAATACACCGCGACACCACGTCGGCCATCTCGCCACGTCCCTTCGACAGAATCCCGCTACTTCTCGACTCGACGCGAAAAGCCGCGTACATCTTCGAAGCCATCTCGTACATTTCTTCCGAGTCGTTGTCATCGCCGACGTCCTCGTCGTCAACGGGTAAACGTATCGTGTTGACGGTCAGCTGCTGTTGCGTGACCGCATCTTGCTGTACGTCTACTTGCTTGGCAATGTCCTCGGACCGCGCGTAAAGACACGACTCGAGTTGCTGAGAACCTGGATAAGGAAATATTAACGCGCTTTTTACGAGATCTTAACGAATCACTCACTCAATCCATGTATCCTATTAGCTCGATCGTAGGCCATTTTATCGGCATTCAAGCTACGAGTAAAAGCAGAAACGAAATAACGAAATAACGAAATAACGAGCGTGTAATTAATTACTTGACAATCGTTACTCTTACCATTCTTGATAAAATTCCAATTTAGCCCTTAACCCGTTCATATTCGTCAACATTTCTCGGCACGCGTGAAGCGCACTCGAATTAATCGCATTCAGGCGTTTCCTGCACGAGAATTAAGATAAGAGTGAATCCTCACGAGAGCGTACACCTTTCTCCACGCCGTACCTGTACACCTCGTTTGCCCGCAAAAACCTTTTATTCAATTTCATTTCCAGAGAAAGAAAATGTAACGCGTGTGACCACACTCGTAACTGGTGCTAAAGAAAACGTAACAATAATTACTAGTCGCGCTCGCTCTTTTTGTCCGCCTCACCTCAGCGGTGCCGCTCAATTGCTCCTCCATTATTTTGGTCGCCAGACGTAAATCCGGGTATCTAATTCTATCCGCTTCGTAAACTTTGTTTCTATCGAACAAGTAACAAATCCGTTCCTCGTCGTCCACCGGATCGTCGCGATGCAGGTCGACGGCGGCGCTATCGTCGTCCACGACATCGCCGTGAGGTGAAAGGCACTCGAAATCCTCCTCGCTCGAAGCACCGACGTCCCGAGCCAGCCATCGCAACACTTGACGAACCCGCGTGCCGGTTTCGATTTCGTACGAGCGCAACTCGCCCGTTCCCACGACAAAACAGTGCACGATCTTAATGGAAAAAAAATTAATAAGAAATAAAAGTAAGAAATAAACGAAACGAAACAAAACAAAACAAAACAAAACAAAACAAAACAAAAAAAAGCAATTCCTAAACTTTTCTATTTAAGATGTCTTCGAGCATGGAATGAGTTACGAACCGTCTCGTTCCGCCGCTCGAATCAATTCCCCTCTTGTGCGGCTTCCATTCGAGTATTTGTCGCAACCATCGCTCCATGTGCGCAACGAACGGTCTAAAATTTAAAAAAAATAAAATTGAATAAAATAAAAAAAATAAAAAATAAATAAAAAAAAAAACATTTTCAGCGTGGAGTTTACTCACTCGGAAAGGTGATTCTCCTTAAAGATATGCTCGGAAAATTGAATCGTTCCATCGTGCGCCGTGTAAACGCACACGTCGGTCGGCCGTTTCCTGCAGACGTGCTTCATCCTACTCTCTTTATTTATTACTTTTTTTTATTATTTTTTTATCATTTATTACGATCGTACCATTCTGCGGGTGCCATGTTGGGCAGAAACGGACGCACGCCCAGCATGCATTCGTGCGCCACCAAACCCAAACTCCAGTAATCCACCGTGCAAGTGTACTCCTGGCTCATGAACAGTTCCGGCGCCAAGTACTGCAGCGTGCCCACGAACGAAGTGCACACGCTAATCTGATCCAGTTCCTTCGCGTACCCGAGGTCCGTCAGTTTATACACCAATTGGCCGCGCACTTGTTGAACCATCACGTTTTCGGGTTTCAGATCTCGATGAATGATTCGCCGCGAATGAAGATAGGCGAGTGCGCCGCTCGCGTCGCGCGTCAGGCGCCGAACTTGCGTTTCCGCCAATCCGCAGCAGTTTTCCGGCTTGTTTAAGATCTTTCTCAAGTCGCCGCGCGAACAATATTCCATCGCCAGCACGGGCATTTCGTCGGCAGCCGCCGCCAGCTGAGGAGGCACCGCTAGAGCCGCCACCACGTTCGGGTGGTTCAATTTTTGCATTATTTCCACTTCTAAATTCCAGCGCTCCTTGTGCTTGGCGGTGATGACGACGGGATCGCTGCCCAGACGACATTTCTTCACGGCCAGCGTCTCGTTCGTAACCTGTCGAAGAAACACGCGTCATACCTATCTCGTATCTTATCTCGTATCTTACTGTCTACCGTACTTTGTTTCGCCATAAGGAAACCTGTCCGAAACCTCCCGTGCCCAATATTTTCTCCACGACCCACGACTCCGGACTCCCGGACACGGCCGCCATTACGCAGCCACGCTTCGCCCTCTGACGACGGAACACTCGACTAACCGCGCTAATAATAATATTTATATTTGGTTTTATTCTCAAAATCATTTCTACGGTGACTTTTTTTTATCGTTATGTACAAAAAATAAAATCTTTACACGCCGAGTTCACGTACAACGAGCTCACGACGACGATGCTGCCGGTGCTCGTCGTAACATCTCGTAAAGAAAGGGAAAAAGTTGCTTGTCCGTCGCCTCGCGTTCATACAGAACGAGCAAATTCCATAAACCTCCTATCGACGACGACAACGAATACGAAAACGAATACGAAAACCGGAATTAATAAATTACCGTTAAATTAATTACTTAATTGATTAGGTTACCGACTGTCACGTCTTTGGCGAGAAGAAATTTGTACATTTCGAACATTTCCGAGCAGGCGTCGGAGTTGCCGAAAGTGAAATAAGCGACGTCGCGATCGCATTCGGCCGCGGCCATCAGCTGCAGCAACAGCTTCAAGCGCGCGTCGCCGCGATACACGCCGCAACCCCAGTTGCCGGTGGCCACCGCGGCCGATTTCGACCGATCTCGAGCGAATCCGTTCGGATCGTAAAAGCCGCAATACGCCTTGTTCGTCTCTCTGCGCAGCCATTTGTCTTCGAACTGATCCCGCGACCGCTTAAAGTAAGTCGCGTCGATGGCCACCACTTGATTCAAACGGCGTTGCCAGCGATCTCTGCAAATACACAATTTTTATACATTTTATACATTTTTATACGGGTGTTAGATTTCGACATAATTAATTAATTAATCGATTAACTTGATGGTTTTATCGACGAAATCGCCATCCCACACGAACTCGTCCGCGTAGCCCTTGTAGCGACTGAATCGTTCGCAGCCGGTGACTAGCAGACACTCGTCGTCGCGAATCGCTTCGGTGAAGAGTCGAGAAACGATCAGTTCGGGGCAGATGACGAAACGAATTTCCTCCTGGACGCATCCCTGGCCTAACACCCCTCCGCCGATCAACTCGTTGGCAAAGTCCACTTGCAGCATACCCGTTCCGTCGTCTTCGATGGTACCGCGCGAACTCGCGTGCAATTTCGTCAATCGCTTCGTGGACGTCGACCAATCGGGAAAATCGTCTGGCGACCTCCGATCGAAAGTCACGCAACCCGTCGGTTCTGTAAACGAAAAGTAACTAAATCATCAGCGTCGCATCTCCAACTCCGCCGCAACCTGTGGCGAGCAGAGAGAAATTTATTAAAAATATTAAAAATATTAAAAATATTAAAAATATTAAAAATATTAAAAATATTAAAAATATTAAAAATATTAAATAGAAAAAAAACTAAATTTCATTTTTCACAGTACAGAATTTGAGAAAAACCGGAATGGATCACGCTAGCGACGATTATTGTGTCGACCGATTGATTTTATGCATCGGGTTTCGGTTTATTTTAATTCGTTCGAGTCGCTGACACGGCGTCGCTACAAAAAGTTTTTCAAATTTAAATTTGCCAACCGTCGATATTGGTCGCTAGCGCGAATCGGTCGACAACACGACGTCGCTTTAACCTGAACCGGGTCCGAGAAAAACTTCTCATTAATTTTTTTTTTTTTGACTACGGTATATAAAAAAATATTTTTTTTAAATCCTAAAATTAATTATTATTTTTTATTTATTTATAGAATTCCTCAAATTTTGACACTGCGCGCCACTGATCGCCACTGATCGCCACTGATCTCGACGCCTTTATTCACCTTTCTTGCCGACTCGAAAAAAATAATGAAAGATGCACTTGAGTTTTTCCGTTTGACGCCTATTCGACACGCTGCGCCGCGACGATTTGAATAAATGGATGAAATTTATGTCGGGATAGTTAGAGTATTCCGACTGCTTGCGCCGCGTGTTGCGCCGCGGGAACGTACAGAAAAACGCGTTCGCCAACAGACACGCGATTTGCTTCTGCGACAACGTGATCGA
Organism: Strigamia crassipes; assembly: GCA_034683725.1. Lineage (NCBI taxonomy): Eukaryota > Metazoa > Arthropoda > Chilopoda > Geophilomorpha > Linotaeniidae > Strigamia > Strigamia crassipes. The sequence continues at coordinate 5,869 of JAQFXT010000661.1, forward strand.
TCGAGTCCGACTCCGGTGTCCGAGCAGTGGCGGAGGTCGCGTGCAAACGTTGGGTAAATCCAAAGCGAGCTGCACCATGTTCGGCATAATATCTTCGAAAATCAATTTTCGTTCCGAAGGTCCGATCTAGACAAATAAAAATACTTTTAAAAAAAAACAAATGCCAACTCTGGCGCACGTACTTGTCGGAAAAATGCCACGAGTCCTTTAAAATTCCATTTGTCCGCGTATCTGCCGTTGTAACTGGTGATGGCCGCCTTTGAAAGAAAAAAAAATCAATTTACGAAAATTGAATTGGAAAAGGCAGCGGACACACTCACTTCTAAATCTTCCGGAGATAAAATCGGTTTGGATAAACTGGATCGTATTAAGGCCCATCTGTCCCGGATCCGTTTACCTCCCTGGTGTAATATGACAGAAGTAATTAATTAATTAATTAATTAACTAAACTATTGAATCGATATTATTCTTATTCGCGTTCATTACCGTTCCATCGTCCACCGGGTAGAGATTTTGTGGCGAGCACGGCATGCGAACGTGATCGTTATCCCACTTGTCTTTGTACGTGGACGGGTATGGGCAAATGACGTTGTCGTTTTCTAGTCGTTGAACGTCCACCAAAGCCTTGTGGCACGCATCGGCGGCACCGAACGGGCGAACGTTTTCGTTCTCGCGCAGAGTATTCAATTCGCCGATTGGCGTCCCCTGTAGAAAATTAAATTATCAAAATCAACACACGCGCGACGTTGAATACGATTCTGGCCGAGCCTTACGAGCACCGCTGCCGCCGCATCATCCACCGCACCATCCACGTCCGTACGCGTATTCTCACAACCGTCGGGACACGAATCCGTGGTTTTCATCCTTTTTTTGAAAAAATCGGAAATGCTGCCTTGTCTCATCCGTTTTTTAAGAGTTACGAGTTCTTTGAATTCGCTCATTTCATTTTGTTGTCTGGAAAAGCGATAAGCTCGACGTCATCTAAAAGTTGCTGGATTACCTCCGTCGGGTGTCTGGCACATCCGGTCGTTCTTAATTCATTTCCGGTTATTTCCTTTAGTTCACGCGTTACATTCTAGGCAACATGGTAAGAAATTTTGAAATATCCGATCCATCCTTAATAATAATTGTAAAATTGTTTCTAAAACACGTAGACCGAAGCAACGGCAACCATCAGAACGCGCAAGTTCATGAGCAATCGGCTCCTGTGCCGAAAGCAAATGGTAAGAGTTTTGATCGTCGACGCGGTTGGTAATGTCGGTAATGTCGGTGTTGTAATCCTCGCGTTTGTCGCAGGTCGTAGATGTGATTCACCCTGGCAGATCGTCGGTGCCGAAAACCGAAATCCGCGAGAAATTGGCACGACTCTACAAAACCACCCCGGACGTGATTTTTTGCTTCGGCTTTCGCACGGCGTTCGGCGGCGGCAAATCGTCCGGATTCGCGCTGGTCTACGATACGCTCGACAACGCTAAGAAATTCGAACCGAAATACCGTTTGGCCAGGGTATTTATTCGTTCATCGTTTAATTCGTGATAAATTAATAAGAAATTTTTCTTTTCGTCATAAGCACGGTTTGTACGAAAAGCCCAAAGTTAGTCGCAAACAGCGAAAGGAACGCAAAAACAGGCAGAAGAAGGTTCGCGGCACCAAAAAGGCCAAAGTAGGAACGGGACAAAAAGGAGGAACGAAGGTATAAATTAATAAATAACTCGGTAAATGGCTTTGGGTCACTCTTTGCATCTAAATTGCTTTCGCTTGTCTTTGTGCAGAAAAAATAAGTTTCACGTAACGGGCTTGACACGCGTCATCTCTGTCTGGTTCTTTCTCGCACGCACCTACATTCTTCTTTATTATTTCATTATAAGTTATTATTATATTATATTAAATTCAATTAAATTAAATTGAGTGATTTTATTTTTTTTCAGAGTTAAATGAAAAAAAAATAACCTGTGAAATAAAGAATTTGAACAGTAAAAAATTTGATCCGTGGGTGTCTCATTTTATTTAATCGCGATTGCTCGGCATCGGCATCGGCATCAGCATCACACAAGTCTGGAAAAAAAACAAAGGAAAGGAAAGGAAATCACTTTGAGTTTCAAAAAGCTGGTCGCGAACGGGTCCGGTCTTACATATCCAAACGCAGTTTGCCTTCATTTTCAACTAAATACAAAATATCGGCGAGTGTCTGTTCAATCATGGCTTCGTGCGCGGCCTCGTGCATCTGCAATTAATTAATTAAATATGAAAATAAGACATTTTTTAAAATATATTCTTTTGCGTTAGCTTACTCCGCGAAATGCTACGTCTCTCGGAGGATGCTTAAACCGCGGTCCAAAATTGATAGATATCTTCGAAAGAATTAACGTTATTTGATTTTTTTTTTTTTTTAATTTTACAGTAAAAATTACCGCGGCGTTCTTGTAGACCGAAATTGCGGGATAGTAAGTGCCCCGATTGACCCCTTCCCAAGCGACACGTTGGCATTGGCCGTTTTTATAGTAAACCATCTGTTTTTGAAGAAAAAAATTAATTGCCACGAATGGGCTCGGTTAGCAATTACTAGCAAACCTGACTCGCTCGGTCCACTCGCAGCTCCTTGATCGCCTTCTGCACGTCGTCTTTCTCCTCGTAATACAAATGGCTTTTGAATTTAACCAACGGCTTATCTTTGTAAGTCTGAGGTAACGGGAAATCGTTGGTGTTTGGCAAAGCGATGAAGAATCCCAGCGTGTCGCCCTCGTCGTAGCCGCTGCTGTAGCGCTTGCCGCGACTCTCGTGGAAGCGCGTGCCCTTGCGCGACCTCCACGCGTAGCTGAACCGATCGTAGCCGAGCGGCGCCTGCAAATTCCCCAAAGCCTGCGACCACCCGAGCCGCGTGGCCGATCCTTCCGGCATCTCTTCGATGGTCGCCTCGAAATACCAACAGCCGCGATTTATTCCGTGCGTCGCTCTCACCATGCTGTATCCTTTCTCGCCGATCACGGCCAACCTGTCCTCCGAGATTTTAAGTTGTGGCGCTGGAAAATGCACAAAATCAATTTAAAAAATAAATTAATTAATTAATTAATTAAGATGAACGATTTAAAAAAAAATATTTTTTTAAAAAATCTAACCGCGATCGTTGAGTGCGAGAAGAACGGTGGGCGGCACGTTGGTGCGGTAGAGCCAACCGGGAATCGGTTTGCCGGCCCAATCGGCGCTCTCGTCGAATTCGCGTCGATGCGGAGCGTGGAGGTCGGGTTCGGCTAGCAGGTAGCGGTATCCGTCTTTGTTGAACGGATGTTCCATCGGGTAACCGTGGGCCGGCAGCTTGGGCACCGTCAAATCGCTGCGCTGTTTCTTGGTCGTCGTCGTCGTCGTAAACATCTGCTCGGGCATCTTGCGTTTCACGCTCCGTCCCTTGCCCGAAATTCCTGGCGGTTGATTGATGGGCGGCAGACTTTGCAACTCGCCGCCCACTTTCACCTGCTTGAGAAAATTCTCGTAATTCGGGCCGATGCGATACAAATCCTACGTGATGGATGGTAAACGAGTATAAATAAGGACGATTTCACGCGGTTCGCCGCTCGCTCACGTTCATGACCAGGCCGAAATTCGGCACGTCGTAAGCCGGATCTTCGCTCGGCTCCTCCGTCGTGAACACTTCCGATTCTTTGAGCATGGTTTTCATGACGGTCGTGTGCCACGTCTGTTTTATTCGTCGCGGCATGGTCGTCAGATATTCCCAATGCGTGTCGATGTACGGAATGATGTCCTTATCTTTGGAGAAATACGTTTTGTTCTTGCTCCGCCTCACGCTCTCCTGCATCAAATTGGCCAGCGCCGTTTGGCACATCTGACTGAAATCTGTTATAAACGGAAACAAATTTTCAATTTAAATAAAATAATAATAATAATAATAATAATAATACTAATAATCACTGACTGGCTTGTTTTTTCGTGAACGATTCTATTCCGGTGGGACTGCACATCTTGCAGCAGAACGAATAATTTGTCATGAACGGCACGCATTTGCTGAAAACAATTAACATTTATTTTTTGTTTTTACGTTACTTTATCTATTTATTACCCCGTCACGACGGCCACGCACGATTCGTGGAACCAATTAAAACAACTGCCGCATTGCAACTCAACCATGTTAAAATTTCTTTCCTTCGTGCTGTAAAAATAAAAGATTTCATCGACATTCAATATGTGAAAATTCAAAATTTTACGTCAACTCGGTCGTACCAGTAGCATATTCCCTTGGGATCGACCAACATCTTCATGTTCTCGATTTCCGAGTAAGAAGTAATCCGTTGTTTCTCGTTCCTGCGGACAGTGAGATTAATCCGTAAATAATTTAATTCAAAACTCACGCACTACTCGCATTACTTACCGCAAATTTTCGACCATTGCGGCTGGACAAAGAACAAATCGAGAAGCGCCGCCACCTAAATTCGCGCGCAAGAGGTCGCGTCGCGGTAATTTCATCATCTCAAGAACATCGTGCTATATCGCAATGGATAAACAAAATTCTAATTTGTTCAATTCGCGTAAGTTTGTTAATAAGCTAAAAACTTAAGAAGAGTAATAATAATCGTCATCATTTTCAGTGCCGACGCCTAATCCGAATCTCAATTCGATATCACCTTATTTAAATTTCGATCCGGCTATTATTAATCAGGTATGAACGTATGAACGTGTTACCATAGACCTACAAGTTTTGTTGACGCAAACAATCGTATTTACTCGTCGCTCGTCGGTAGGGCGGACCCGAATTTATATTTCCCGAAGGGGCAGCTAGACAACGCGGACGATTCGAATTAGCCTTTTCTCAAATCGGAGGATCCGTGATGACGGGCGCATTTCTCGGGAGCGTCAACGGTCTGTACACGGGACTCAAAGAGACGAGTATAGCCGGCCACACGGGCAGTGTGCGGCGGACGCAGTAATACAAATACAAATTTGATTACATTACATTAAAAAGGAATTAACGGCTTTTTTTTTTTCTTTTTTTCTTTTTTAGAGTTCTAAATTTCATCACGAAACGAGGCGCCGTCTCCGCCAACGCTCTAGGAGTTGTCGGTAACTAGTTTAATCGTTATTGTTAACCTAACTTACGTTATTGTTGTTACCGTTACCGTTGTCTTCAGCGCTCATGTACAGCGGATTTGGTGTAATATTGTCGTTGGTTCGTGGAACGGACGACGAATTAAATACCGTAACAGCGTCCACGCTGACAGGACTGCTCTACAAGGGAACCGGTAAATTAACGACAAAAAAAAAAAAAAAGAGGGCAATTAAGTATTTTATTGATTTATTTCTTTATTTCTTTATTCATTCACAGCTGGAGTTAAAAAATGTGCTCTTGGCGGTGCGGTCGGTTGCGGTTTAGGCGTCGCCTACGTCCTCTGGACGAGTAAAGAGCGCCTCGGAGACATGCTGGCTTCGCCCAAATACTGATTCGACGCGATGTAAATAATAATAAAAAAAATGTTTATGTACACACGTAACGATTTCGAATTTGAATGTATATGAGGCCCGTGTTGTGCCACCAGTAGAAGGCAAAGATTATTAAAACGTGCCATAATTGATGACTCGCCCCGATAAAATCTAAAATTCCTGGACATAACCGCTCCGGGTAGTGGGAAACGTAGAAGAAAAATGCTAGTCCACTAATTAAATACATGATTAGAACGCGCGGCAGGAGCAGCTGCACGATGGCCGTTTCTACTCCTCCGCTCAAATATATCCAGTGCGCGGTCGGCACGATCCCGTACACGACCCACGAGCAGTAGATGGCCAGCCGCCGCCACTGATATTCTTCCGACAACAGTTTCGATTCGAACGCCATTCGAACGGCCGCGCCAAACACGCACATCACCGAAACGGTGTAGACAGTTTGCCAAAACTAACAGTAAGAGAAAAAAGCGAAAAAAAACACAACGATTAAGCTCTAAACACGTTCGAACTAACAGTAAGAATATATAAGATACACGAAATAAACTCACGGGGAAACAGGAAAACGCGTAATATATTCCCGACAGGAAGATGGCAAAAATGCTAAAGGAAACTCCGGTCAAATCCCAAGCCAACCACATTTTGTACGACCTTTCCGAATGACATCCGAACACGTGGTAAGCGGTCGACATGAACATGCTAAACTGTAAAGTTCGAAAAACGATTAATTACGTTTAATAAAAGTAATAAAATAAATAAATTTCATAAATTTCATAAATTTCATTAATTTCATAAAAGTAATATAATTGAATGTGTTTATGCCTGGAATAAAACCATCGTGACCGAAACGACGAGGCAGTCGACGCTCGACACTTGATAATGCGGCATCACGAATATCGCGTCGTAAAGCAGCAGGAGCACGAAAAATGTCAATCCGCATAAATGCGTCCATATGTTCAACGTTTCATTGGTCCACCAAAACATGCTGAAAGAAAATCAGGGATTCAGGGTCGTTGTTAAAAAAAAATAAATAAAAAAATAAAAAATTAAAAAAAAAGTGGGTTAGTAGGACGCAGCGATCAGCGACCTGCGCGGTGAAAATTGAGCGAAATACGTGTTAATTAATTTTGATGAAAATACCTTTTGACGCACAACTGCGGCGATAAATAGGCTCGATAACCGCGACGAATGAAAGGATTTCCCTGCAAAAATTTGGGCGCTCGATCGTAGTCGTGTAAACTGACGTCGTGGTGCTGAGAAGACATGATGGTGGTTGACTAGCTTAGGTCGTCCGAGTCCGAGTCGCTGCTGCTAGTGGTTTCGCGAGCCAACTGCAAATCGTATCACCGCGTCAATGTCATCGCCCTACTACCGGAGAATTTGGATCGCTGGCCAAACGGGCAAAGCCGTCAAGGCCGCGGGCAACGAGAATGAGAACACGACCACTCGCGATCGATTTTCACTAAAAAAAAACTTTCCTCAATTCGCATTGCGGAAATTGCAGCTCAATTCACATAACACGCGCGTCTGTTTTCGAATAATTGCCAACACGGCGGAAAATACCTTCAGATTTATATTTTTAAATTATTCGATATCTCTTTTTTTATTCGTATTTTTTTTTTGTTTTTTTTGTTTTAATTTTTATTTACAACATAATTAACATTTCCGACGTGATTTTTACGCTGCCAGGTAAAAATAAGAAACAAAATCACGTTCGTATATTTACAAACATTCGTACTGGAATGAAAATGAATTGGAATAATAATAATAATAATAATAATAATAATAATAATAATTAATACGATTAGCCATCATTTTCTATATGTAAAATAACATTATGCATAAATCAAAGAAAAGAATAAAAGGAAAAAAGACTAGAAAGCGAAAGAAATAAAAGGAAAAATCTATTAACGCGTAACTTTAAACGACTTTGATTTCTTCACTTTCGGGAACGGTCGTTCGTGCAATTGACTCTTCTCGTCGTCGTTGTCGTCGTCGTCGTCCTCGTCGTCGTCTTCGTGCACTCGTCCGACCAAAGAACGAGCGACACCCAACCGGTCGTCGTCGTCGCCGTCGTCGTCGCTGCAAACATCCTCGAAGCTCATGTTGGCGAACGCACTGGCCCGACATTTCTCGCTCATCCGCTTGCTGGGTTTCGTCTTCCTCGTGGTCTTTTTGGCCCGCGCGTTGACGCCGGAGCTGCCGACGACGACGCACTCGTTGTTGGGCATCACGTCGTTCTGTTCGTTCCGCTGCCCGTTTTGCGACGAACTGCAATTGACGCGGGTCGGCAGATCGTTCTCGAACACGCGCTGCGGCGTGATGGCTTCGAACGGCACGCAACCGAACAGATCTTGACTCGGCGTCGTCGCCACGTCGGCCGGAGCGAACGGAGTGGCGCCGAACGCGTCCTTGGACGACGACGGCGAGGGAGCCGCGAACGGGGTGCTTCCAAACGCGTCGAGCGGCGTGCTGGGCTGCGAGAAAACGCCGCCGCTCGCTTCCGAATTCCTGCTCTTGCTCAGTTTGCGGAACGGGGCGTGCGCGAACACATCGCACGACGACGACGACGACGGATCGACGACCGGCTTCCTGCGAAAAGGAGCCGCGCCGAAAACGTCCGCGGCTGCCGGCGGCGGCGGCGGCGGCGGCGTTTTCCTTCCCGACGTCTCGTCGTCGAACTCGTCTTCGAGAAGCGGTCGACCGCCGTCCTCGTGTCCGACGAACGGGTCGTCGCTCGACATCGAGTCGTTCCGCTCGTCGTCGTCGCGTTCGATCGGCGGTGGCGGCGCCGCTGGCGTCGGCGGCGCCGCGACGGTCACCAAAGCGGCCGTCGTTTCGAACACCGCCGACGCTTCTTCGGTTTCTTCGACCCGCATCTGCAGGTCGCTGGCCGATCCGATCGAGTCGTCGTCGTCCAAAATGGGTCGTTCTTCCTGTCGCGACACCACCACCACCGCCACCTCGTCCGAGTCGCCGGCGTCCACCAGTTTCTTGTACTTGGATCGGTCTTCCGTCGGCGGTCGAACGAACGGCGACGTTCCAAACGGGTCTTTGGATTTGACGCTCACGTCGCTGCGCGTGCTCCCGCTCACCGCGTCGCTGGACGTGCCGCTGCTGTGACGCCGTCGCGGCTGACTCGCCTCGTAACTCGGTTCGACCAGATTCCCTACAGAATATCAATTTCAATTTAAAAACAAACATCGAATCACGTAGGACGTCGGATGTCGGACGTCGGACGTCGGACGTCGGACGTCGGTTGGCTCACCTCCGCTGTTGTATCGTGTCAGATGATATTTCGCGCGAGCGTTGTTTTGCGGCCGACCGAACGGAGCCGCCTCGAACGGGTCTTCGCTCGGATCGTTGGTCACCATCACCAAACTCTCGCGGCTCTTCACGTTGGAGATGCTGCTCTGCGAACCGCGCCGGATCTTGTCGAACTCCTGGCCGAAAATGTGATCTTCGCTCATTCGGCTGAAGACGACCGTATCTTCGAACGGATTCCACTCGGGCGCGTGCCGTGTCGTCGACGAGGAAGAAGCGTGTTCGGTCGACACCGCTCGCATCCGAGCTTGCGACATTTCAAAAGGCGCCAAAAACTGAGCCGTCTCCGAAGCGAACGTTCTGAGCGAATTACATTACAAATTACATCGCGAATCGCATCTCGAGGTAATACTCACTTGCTGAAAGCCGAAGTGTCGCTCACGTTCCGCCTGTGTTGTTTGTGGGAAATGTCGGGAAGAGACGAATCGTCGCTGTCTTTGTTCTTGTCGTCGGCCTGATGAGCGGCGGCGGCGCGCGTGTCGGTGGTCGCCAAATCCGTGTTCAACACCGGTTGCGAGGTCGACAGCGGAACGAAATCGGTGGCCGCGTCGCGGTGAGGTTCGCACGGTGAAGGCATTTGCAGAGTGATGTAGGGAACTTGTTGATCCGAAGTCGGGGTGGGAGTGAGTCCGGCCGTAGCCCCCTTGCCGACAGGAGGCGGCAGCGGAAGCGGAAGCGCGCCGACCGTCGCCGCCGGTTGCGAGCCTTTCGGGCGTTGTCGAGGCGCGACCGAAGTGCCCTCGGTCGCCTGCGAGCTCGACGATCGCGCCGCCATTTTGGCCGCCGCCGTCTTTGCCGCGCACTCGGTCTCGGGCGTGGGAAGATTTTCCAAATCGGGAACGGTCGAATTCTAAAAAAAGCGTAAAATGTAAAATGTAAAATGATTGAAATAATTGGAAAGACGAGTGGCGTTAATTCGTTACGTTGAGATTTTGGGTGGGACACGGCCGGCCGAGGAGGGTGAAAGCGACGTGGCTCACTTGGAATATGTCTGGTCTTTTTTTAAAATCTGGTTCCAACATGTATCGTATAAGGCAATGCATAGACTTGGAGAATCGAGAATTGTCCGGTATGGCGAAGTTGCCGCTCTGTATCGCCAGCGTGCTTTCGCCAAACGGCAACGCGAAAAAACACAGCTTGTACAGAAGACACCCGAGAGCCTTCAAAATAAATCAGCAAATTTAAAATTTAAAATCAGCAAATTTAAAATTTAAAATTTAAAATTTAAAAAACAATCATCGCTACCCAAATGTCGGCTTTGGTCGTTATCGGTCGGCCCGAGTACAGGTCGATCATTTCGGGTGCCCGATACGACAACGTGGTGTATCTAAAACGAATAAATAAATAAATAAATAAATAAAAAATAAAAAAATAAAAAGTTAAAACGGGAATTAATAAAATGAATCGAGAGAAACTTTTTAACTTCCTCTTCGACGGCGTTCACTCCGTGCGTTTGAGGATTCAGCATTTTGGCAGTCGCACTTCCAAAATCGCACAAAACGTAGTTTCCCGCGTCGTTCAATAGTATGTTCTCGACTTTGAGGTCGCGGTGAACGATCGGCGTCTGACAGTGATGCAATCGCGACACGGCTTCGCACATGTCGCAAAAGATTTGTAGCACGAGCGCTTCGGAGAAACCGGTTTGTAGCCTTTCGTTCATCATTTGAAGAACGTGATCTTTGCAATAGTGCATCAGCACGAGCACTTCGTAAACTCCGGTGCCGGCAGTCGGTTGCACGCTCGAGTCGACGAACCCGATTATGTTCTTGTGACCGCTGAGATTGCTCTGAAACAAATTCAATTCAATTCAATTCAATTCAATTCAATTCAATTCCATTTCATTTTTGATTATTTTTTGATCGATTAATTTTTGATTATTTATTTATTTTTTGATTATTTATTTATATTTTGATTATTTTTTGATCATTTTTGATTATTACCGCGATTTGAATTTCCCTTTTACATACGCTCAGGTCGTGTTCGTTGTTCACGTACATTCGTTTCAAAGCGTACCTAATTCCGGTTTGACTTTTGACGAGAAAGACGATCGAGAAACCACCTGCTCGGGAGAGAAATGGGAAATTATCGATAAATGGTAAATGGTAAATGGTAAATTTTGCGCGAGATGCGAAAGCTCGTAGTCACCTTCGGCAATGATGTCCTCCACGGTGACACAGAAACGACCGACTGTGAACGTTTTGCCAGCACAATTTTGTTCCTTGGATTGATCGATTATGTTAGAAAAAAGCCGCCTCATTTTGCCGCCGAAAACCGCAACACTTCCATCGACCGACTTAATAAATTCGATAAATTCGACGCATCAATTAGGCGAGCGAAATCACACGCAAGCAGTAACGAGCAGTAGGTACCGTAATCGCGATTATCACTCGCGAGAGGACTCTCTGTCTCGCTCGCTCTCTTGCTCTCTCCCGCTTTCGTCTCGCCATCTGTTGGCGAAATAGCTTCTTTCCGTTCCGTTCCATTTCACTCGTGAACCGATAATTTTTTTGCATGTTTAATATATTATTATTATTGATAATATTACTCCCGTCGTTTTCGTTGGCATCGGCCGGCCGCCAGTTATGCGCGCCGTGCCCGAAGAACGGAAGCGTGTCCATCTACGATTTCGTCATTCCCGATCTGTTCCAGAAGAACATTATCAGGATGTCTAGATTCAAAGGGCAGGTGAATCCTGGTGAATCGTAATCATTAATCAGAGCCCGATTGTACAAACAAACCTACCTCTCAATTTTTCAGGTGTTATTGATTACGAACGTGGCCACTTACTGAGGATTAACCGTCCAATACGAAGCGTACAATACACTAGCCACGAAATACGAACAGTTTTCGCTTTTAGCTTTCCCTTGCAACCAGTTTGGATTGGTATTCAAATGAAATCGAATGAAATCGAATGAAATCGAATGAAATGGAATGAAATGGAATGAAATCAATTAATCTCATTAATTTGCAAATATTTTACAGCAAGAACCCGGTGCCGACGGCAAAGAGATCTACAATGGAATTAAATACGTCCGTCCGGGCAACGGTTTCGAACCCAAATTCCACATGTTCGCTAAAATTGACGTGAACGGCGAATTCGAGCATCCTCTTTACACCTTCTTGAAAGTATAAACAAAAAGCAAATACGAGTGAAATAAAATTGCTGGAAATTTCAATTCAATTTCAATTCAATTGCAGTCGATGTGTCCGCCGGTCGATGCCTTTTTCGCCAGCCGGGAACGCTTGTTTTACGAGCCGCTTCGCTCCAACGACGTGCGCTGGAACTTCGAGAAATTTTTGGTGGACAGAGAGGGCCACGTGTTGTCCAGATACTCGGGAGGTGTGCCGATGTCGGATGTAGAACGGGACGTAGTCGAGGTGCTCGACGAGAACAATCGCCGCTTTTGATCTCGGATCTCGGATGGTTTGCTTCGTGTGACAACTCGGAATTCAACTTGTTCGCAAACGGTTCCGAGTATCGATTTATTTATAAAGCAAACAATAAAGAAAGAAAGAAAGAAATTCTTAACATTCAAGTTTATTTGAACTACAACCAAACATTTAAACTACTACAAAACTAGCGCACACGCAAAAGTGTTGGAATGAAAAACATAATGAAATCATCAAAGAAATAGAATAACTTGAATGCCATGCCGTTCGTAACGGAATTTCTCTTCTCTTCTCTTCTCTTTTTCCTTTTCCTTTTCTTTTTATAATTGCCCGCTCTCGACTATGAGAACTTTCTTGCTCGTGTCGCCACTCTGGCTCCCGTAGCTCTCCAACTTCTTGACCACGTCCATTCCTTCGACGACCGTACCAAACACCACGTGTTTGTTGTCCAACCTAAATTAACGAGTCATATCAAATAAATAACTAAATAAATAAATCCAATCACAATCACAATCACAATTACCAGCTCGTCTTGACGGTGCAAATGAAAAACTGCGAGCCATTAGTGTTCGGTCCGGCGTTGGCCATCGACAAAGTTCCTGTTGCAAGTTATAGGTTAAATTTAATTTAATTTAAAAAAAAACACAAAACACAAAACAAATATTCCGAACCTGGTCCCGTGTGTTTCAGGGTAAAGTTCTCGTCCTCGAATTTGCTTCCGTAGATGGATTTGCCGCCAGTGCCGTTGTGGTTCGTGAAATCTCCTCCCTGGCACATGAAGTTGGGGATGACGCGGTGGAAAGTGCTTCCCTTGAACCCGAACCCGCGCTCGCCGGTGCACAAGGCGCGAAAATTCTCTGCAAACAATTCACCGCTATTAAAATCGAATACAAATAAAAACTTTCATCGATTAAACAGTAACACTTACCCGCCGTTTTTGGAACGACGTCGCTGCGAAGCTAAAGGAGAAACAAAGAAACAAAGAAAATCGGTTAGGTTTGGCACGTGGTTATTTTGGTTTTTCCAATCTTTTCTTTTTATTGTCTTTTTTTCCAAAATGGCGTTGCAGTTTCGGCCGGCGAGGCGGCTCGGAGGTTTCAACTCGATTCGAGTTTGTGTCGACTCACCTCGAATACTATTCGGCCCACAGGAGTCTTGTCGGCGTGCATATCGAAATAACATCTCGGTAAGGCCATTTTTGACGCTCGTCTCGTGCTCAAACGTAAAGCAGGATCGACAACTGCAGCGACAGTGAGTGATAGACCGGAGCAGTACCACCTCAGATTCGAAAGAACTACTTTCGCCATTTTGTGCACTTTTTTTGGCGCGCTCGTATTCGTTCGCGATTAGTTTTAAAAAATATTATTCCGTGTCGATTTTTCGATGAAAATTAATAAATTTGCGCGCGATTAGTCGGACCGCTCGATCGGGCGATAGCACCTCGAGTTTCTTCGCGCGAAATTAAAAAGATGAAAATAGATTTCTTTCTTTCCGTGATTACACGCCCGCGTCCCCGTAGAGTAATTATGCGCAACGAGACGAGACGGGACTATTTTTTTTTAAATTTCTTTTTTCGTTCAACATTTTTTTTATTAAAAGTTCTTAAAAATAAAAATCGGACGTTTATAAAAATCTAGAAAAAAAAATTATATATATATATTTAATTATTCGCGTAACTATACGTATCTATCTAAAATTATGCGAGTCATGCGACGTGACGTCAGCATCCGCGTAAATATGGCCGGAGTTATTAAATAAATTTATTCGCAAGTTACAGTAAAAACCGGAATGAAATTGCGTTATTGTAAATGGAAATTATCGTTCGGTGATCCGTGTCACGTCAGTTGTAGCGGTGAGACGACACGACACGACGCGATGATCTCGTGGATGGTTAATTAATCGCCATTAGTTTGGACGATCTTTGAAATCGTCGGTGCTGGGCGCCGAAATCGGCGTCTTCGCGCTGCAGCTGCTGCCTGGCGACCTGGCGCAAATCGGCCGGCGAAATGATTTCGGTGTTGGACGAAATGTCGCCGGCGTCGATCGGCGTGTGTCGGTGGACGGAATTGGGCGACTGCGTCGACAAAAACAGTTGAGGGATCGACGTGGTCGCTGCCACGCGAACTCGTCCGCGCACCTCCGCATCGGGCGACGGCGACGGAGAAAAGAACTGCGGCGGAGTGGTCGTGCCGATCACCGGCCGACGGCGTACGGCGAACGGCGAAACGGTGTTGTCGGGCTGGAATGCGGCCGTGGAAGCGGGCACCTTTTTGCGAATCAGCTCCTTTTTGACGACGAATGTGGTGGGCGGTCTGAAAGTGGTGGCGATTCGCTGCGGTTCGAGCAGGCGTCCGACGGTCGACGCGACCGGGAACGAGCTCGATTCGAGAGGCGTCGAAACCGAAACTCGGGGGCGCTCGTTAAAATTGACGGTGGGGCGTTTCTTTTTTTTCGGCACGTTTGGCAAATCCGACGCGGCAGGAGGAGTCGCAAAACTGTTTGAATCCGAATTGATTCGCACTCGCCGACGCTCGGAACGGAATTGAGCGGCGGGAGGAGAAAGAGAAGAAGGAGAAGAAGGAGAAGAAGGACGATGAGCGGGAGGCGGAGGCGGAGGAGGCGGCGATTCGGGCTCGAGTTGGCGCTCGACCTCTACCGGAAGTTCGGTCGACGGACGAAAGCGGCGCTTGAGAACTTGGGTGCGACGACCTTGAGGAGTCTGCGACGCTTCGAACGTGGCTGCGAACGACGAGGTGGTCGGCGACGAAAAGAAATCGTTGGGCGCGATGCTCTGTCTCGTTATCGGCGCCGGACGAGAAGTGAACGATTCGGGAGGAACGAACACGACCGAATTGGGCGGCGGCGCTTCTTCGTCGGCGAAAGGGGGTCGAGACGCACGACCTCTCGACGGCAACGGCAACGGCAACGGCGACGGCGACGAGGGGACGAACGACGAGCGGTGCGGAAATCGATCGATGTTGTCGTTGTCGCCCGTCCCGTCTCTGGGCGACTGAGTGACGAACACGTTCTGCGAGTCGCTGAGGACGGCGGCCGACTGGTGTTGCGGCGGCAGCGGCGGAGCGAACGATTCCGGGCGCACGAACGGCGGCGGCGGAGCTCGTTCCTCGGCCTCGACCACCTCGTCTAAAAAGTCGTCGTCGATCGGCGGCGGAGGAGGTCGAGTGGGCGGAGGTCGGGTCGGCAGAAGACGCGTCGAAGGTCGCGTGAGAGCCGGTCGGAAGATGGGTTTCGGCGAAGGTCGAAATGATGATTGCTGCGGCGGCGGTGGCGGCGGCGGGTGCGTCGGAGACGGAGATGGCGGCGGCGGCCTGCTGGAACTGGCGACGAGGTTCTTCCTGCTCTGCGTGGTTTTTCGTCGGGGCGGCGTGACCGGCGGAGGCACGAACTCGAACTCGGCTTCCTCGGACGAGGTGGGCGGGCGCCGGTAGAACTGCGCCTCGTCGAACGGCAACGGCGCATCGCCCGGAAGAATGTTTTTCGTGATGATGAGATTCATGTGCCGGTCCAGATCGTCGTCGTCGTACTCGTCCAACGACGCGTAATCCGACCACCACTGATTCGAAGCTCTGTCCTCGTAATCCTGAGCTCGAATCGCACTCACCAACAACGAGAAAAGCAAAAAGCTCTTCTGAAATCATCCGAAAAACAACAATTTGAATCATAAATAAATAAATAATAATAATAATAATAATAATAATAATAATAATAAATTCCAATGCGTCGTAACTGCCGTCGCACTTAAACTTACCATGACGAATGTGTTTACGGAGCGAATTGTCGCGTTCTTATCTCGTTAGTGTCTGGTTTACTTCTAATTCCTCGACTCGATCTACGATTGTAATCGAGGTTGCAGCTTCCCACCACTCACAGTTCGCCCTCGGTTTCGTCATGCATTCTCGTTGCACCTCGGTATTCGTTGCTCCAAATAACCTCTCTCTCCTTCTCTTCTCTTTTCTTCTCTTCTCTCTCGGTTCGCAGCAATTAAAACTAAAACTCGTGGAAATTCATGTTTCGCTCGACTTAGCAACATTTTATTGTCATAATAAGAATACGAAACGAAACAAAACGAAACTACGGAGAAATTACATTCTTTTTTTCAAAGAAAAAAAAATTAATTTTTTTTTTTTTTTTTTTTTTTAAATCAGAAACTTGTCTGACTGGACCGCCCTCCCTGCGGCTGTAGGTCACCGTTAAAAGGAGAAGACGGACCAAAAAACGTTTCCGACCTTTTTTTCTGTATTTATTTTTTTTTTTTAATGAATTCTCGCAATGTTATTTCAATTTTAAAGATGATTCGTCTTTGGCGGCCGCCACTTTCTCTTCGCGCTCTTTTCGCAGCTCGTAGATCTGAATGTAGGCTTCCGACAGCGTGATCATTTGCGGAAGAATTTCTGTCACGTGCAGATCTTGCATTTCGAACCATTTGCCCGTTCCCTGAAATTAATGGAATATGGAGGTCATCAATTTTTGCAAAATAGTGTTGCGGACTAGTTCCAGTTAAATCTTTCGCTTTCTCGTTATTCTACATAACTTTGCGCGTACTTGAATTTTAAAAACAAAAATCGCTAACGACCTACTTTCTGTAAAATATGCATGCGGTAAGTTCCTTTGCCAGCTTGCGGGTCCCCGTCGTGGACGATGTTGGCCAACAAGTCGTAACTGGTGTTCGACATTTTCGCTTTAATTTCGGGGCTCAAAATGTCTCCCAAATCGATGTTCCTGTCGAAAAATAAATAAATAAATAAATAAATAAATAAATAAATAAATAAATAAATAAATAAATAATTATCAAAAAACCGGTTTGCCTTCGTAGCGTTCTAATAACGAGGTCGACCGGAATTTATCAATTTCTCTTCAATATCAACGAAACGAAACACGAAATACCATCACGTTCGTGATGATTCTGTTTTTATTTTATTTTAATTTTATTTTTTTCTTCTTCTTTTTCTCATCCGTACGAAATCCACGCGTTTCTGGTTTCATCCACCCGCGTCCCACTGACCCTCGGTGTCAAACTCGCCAAATTTTCTTGAACTTTTTCTAATGATTTACATACGGACTCGTTTCGGGATGCGGGGGTGGATTATTCACCTCGAAAAGGTCAAGGAACCGAGCGTCTCTTTAAACCGCCCCAGAGGGCGAAGGCAAACCGCATTACTCGTACTCACTTGATCGGGAAATTCACGATGGTCGGATTCTTCTCGACGAAAAAAGTATTCTTAGTAAATCTTTTGATGTAAAGGATGAGGTACGGTGGCAATTTGGTGATTTCGAATCGCTTGAGCGTGGAATCCTTGTAGGTCTTGTACTCTTTCTCGGTGTTGCCGTTGAATTTGGCCAAAATGTTGTAGAGCGGCACCTGCGGGATGATGTTCTCGCGCAATTCGTCCTTGAAGAGCGGCGGCGGAGGAAGGTCGGCGGTCAAGTAAAGGAACGACGAATCTTCGACCTTTTCTGTAAAATAGTAAAAATAAAATTAAAATATTAAAAATAAAATATTTTTAAAAATAAAATATTAACAAATATTAATTAACACCGAACCTTGGAATTCTTCCGATTGAAGCAAATTATACTTGTGATGTTCTTCCTGCAAAATTTAAATTTTTTTTTTTAGATTTTGAAATTTATTTTCCATTTTCCATTTTTCATTTCGACCATTTCGACGGGCGGCATTTTCTGCGAATAAATTCTCATTTTGCCGCGAAACGTCCGGTAGACTATGCTGCTGGTCGTTTTCGACGTGCCACCGAGCGCCAAGTGAAGGGCGTTGAGGAACCACGAGAGAAAATTGATCGGATCGCCCTGCTCGGTGATTTGGAATCGTTTGTGACTGCACAGCACGACGGCCTGCAGCATCTCGTGGGGACTGACGTGCGCTTTGAAGTTGCACGGGTTCCACAGTTTGCGTAAAAGTTCGCCGAAACGCTGCACCAAGAAGAGCATGTTGTCGCCCGGCGGCCGCCGTATTCGCCGGTAGCTCTCCTCCCGCAGGAAATAGTTGCGCAGCGGCGGCACGTGCGACAACGCCTGCAAGACCACGTTGCAGTAATCGTTGGCTTTGATGTTGTTGAGCCCGACGATGCCCGGCAGATACGTCGTCCCGTCGATGGCGCGCGACAATTTGTCGTTCGCCTCCAATTTGCGGATGTGTGGGATGGTGAACGTCGGTTTCAGCACGTACTGTTTGTCATTAATCAAATTAATTAATTAATTAATTACATTCGACATTAGATCGTGCATACTTTTATGTCCTCTAGAGAGGAATCGATGATTTCGTAATTGTCCGGCAGGCAATAAAACTTGAGCGTTTGTAAATTGAGGAAAACGTGATGACCGACTTCGACGCTGTGCGTGTTCGCGTGAGTGTTCGTGCCTCGGCCCTGGAAATATTTGCCGCACACCAAACAGGCGTACACGTTGATCCTGGACAAAGATACCGAGCACAGTTTTTCGAAATCAAAATCCAGCACGTGCCTGTTGATCGTATCCAGGTAGGGGCATTTTCGGCTTTTGTTGTTTTCGGCCGTCCGTCGAATTACGGCTGAAAATCAAACGTTCCATCCAAAATAATCGACAACGAGCAAATTAAACGAGACTTACATTCGCGCGTATTTTGTTCGGATTCGTCGTCCGAATCTAATTTGCGTTTCATACCCGTCGACGCGACGGGCGAGGAGGACGCCATTCTTTTCAAACCGTCAATCTAATCTTTAAAGCCGTCTGGCGAGCGTTTTTGTAAATAAAAATAATCTATTCGTGTATTCAAATCAATTCACGCTCGTTTATTTAAGAGAGAGAGAGTTAAGCAAATCGTATAAATGATCTTCGATACATTTTTATACACAATATAAGGCCCCTTCGGAGCAACGACTTTTAACCTTTTTTTAAATTTGATTTATTTTTTATTAGTATTATTCTTATTATTCTTATTATTTTCAACTAAGCAAACTTCGAATTTCCTTGTGCAAATAGCACAGAAAGTCCACGTACGACGGACAGTTTTCGCTCATGCCTTTATCTTCGACCAAAAAATGTTTGAATACCATTTCTAATTTGTCGCGTTGCTTCACGAGTGTCAACTGCAATTAGGGAATCAATTTTTAAATATACATAAATATATAAATATAAACTTTTCTTTTGATCTAAACTTACGCGCATGTATCGCGGACGTTCCGACTGCACTCGTTGTACGATGCCGCGCACACGCTGAGACAACGGGTTGTCTAAATCCACGAGTTTCGTCTGCAATAAATTAAAAATGAATAATACATTAAAAAACTAAATAAATAAATAAATAAATAAATAAATAAATAAAAGTATGGTACCCTGTCGATGTCCAATTGCGCAACGGACTGAACGCCAAAAACGTTCTGCAGCCATTCCGGCGCCACGCTCGCTCCGACCCACATGAACATGTAGATTCCATTTTCTAATAAATACGCTCCGTCGTCCTGCAGCTTCTCGTAACTGCACCGCAAAGCGACGGGAAGGGAGTCGACGTTGTCAACGTTGTCGACGTTGTCGATGTCGTCGTGAAGCGGCAACAGGCGCGGATAAAACAAACCCATCGTGCTCGACACGTCCATGCTCGACAGCGACAGCATGACGAAACTGCGGTCGTCCGTCGTCATCTCGGATCCTCCGGCAATCGGGTCGCTTTTCAGCACGCAATTGCCGTACAGCGGAAGCAATTTCATGCATTCGGGCAGAATGAGTTGCCCGGCCAGAGACGGACTCGCGCAATTCTTGCGATAACAGGCGAGGATCTGCGCGCATTTGTTCACGAACTGTTCTTTCACGGTTTTTGGCGCCTGCTCCACCAGTTGCCTCAGCGCTGCGAATTTCAAAGAAAAAAAAATATACATTGTAATGTAATGTAATGTAATGTAATGTGTTATTGTATTATTATCAATCATTTACCGCTTTTGGCGAAGTAATTGATGATCGTGTCCAACTCGCAATGTCGGTACAAGTCCGCCATCTGATTGCACGTGTTCAGCGACAGATTGTGAATGCGAAGTCGTCGCTGACCCGCCACGCTCGTGAACAGGATGGCGGTCTGCACGTACACCGCGTCCTCTTCCGTCAGCTTGTCGTCGTGCTTGATTTCCACGGTGATCGCCTTGTTGCAATCGACCGACGCCAGCTCGACGTCGGTAGTGTTCGACATGTAATAACTGCCGAAAAATTCCGTCGGCCGGACGCCGGTGCTGGTGCGAACTCGCATGACCGCGTCGAAAGCCGTGCCGCTCTCGATCGTGCGCTTCAGGTCCTCGAGGAAGCGCTCCCCGTCCACGTCGGCCTGGAAATACGTGTATTTGAAAATCTGGCCGCCCGTCAGTCGGCTCACTTGTCCGATGGTCGCCAGGTCCACGTACGACGTGGGAAACGTGAACAGATCGACGCTGCAAGCGGCCGCCACGCAATCCTGGCCCAGTTGCGTGTAATAATTTGACTGCGGCGTTAAAATCGTCTGCGGCGTTAAAATTAAATTAAATTAAATTAAATTAAATTTTATATACATTTTAATATTCGAATAAAAGTGATTCGTCGCCACCTTTTCTTTATCCGTGCCCAACAGTTTGCGATCGTCGCGGGCGCGAAGTTTGCCCGGCGCCTCCGCGATCGGCAACGTCGAGTGAAACACCAGCAGTTTTCCGGCGCAGTCGGAAGCCTTGAGCGCCTCGAGACCGGCTTGGATCGCCGGACCCAAGATCGTCTCGGTGTCGCGCGAGTCGGCGAACGCCGATTGGATCTGCTCCATCAGACCGTCCATCAGCGTCGCTGCCTCGGCCGCGTCCACCAAAAACCCGTCGAGCAAAGGCATGAACACGTCGTGCACGTCCGACACGACCATCATCTGCGGCTGAGCTAAATTCGCCTTGAGGTTGTAGAAATGAATCGCGTTGCTGTACGTGACGAATCCCACTCTCGGAGTTTTGCCGCTCTCGTGCGGCAACGATCGGACGATGCTCTTCATGTTGCTGCACAGCAAATTCACCATTCCGCTCTTGACGCTGCTGTACGACACGTCGATCACGAAAATAATGGCGGGCGAGTTTGGAAACACGTCGTTCTGCAATTTCATTTCATTTCATTTCATCAAGTTTCGTTTCGTTTCATTATTTACTAAACATTTCGCAAATTAGTCACCTTGCAATAATCCTTGGTCGCCACGAATTCGTACGACCCCAAGCAAAGCTCGGGTCTTTCGAATTTATCCAAACGTTGACCGGTGTGGTCGAGGTGCGCGAAATACTCGGGCGGCACTTCGGTCGTTCCCTTGCAGAACGCGCACTGGAATCGGCGACCGCCGTCCACGAACTGCATGAACGGACACATATACGCCTTGCATCGTACGCAGCGCACGGGTCCCATCTGACCAAGTTCGACCACTGGCGGTGCAAACTAAAATAAATAAATAAATTTTAAATTTTAAAAAAAATTTAAAAAACATTTAAAAACACCTCGTTGGGATGAAGTTTGGCAAACGGACTGACTACGACGGCGAAAGGAACGGCCGACTGCTTCAACACGTCGGGACTGGTCGGCACGCTGTACATGGTGGCTCGCATGAATCGCGGGTTGCAATTGCCTCGATCCTCGGTCACAAAGTCGGTGGTGACGAGCGGCGGAATTTGTCCTTTCGCGTTGGTCGAAAACACCCCGCTTCTGTTCTTGCGATCGTCCTGGATCACTTGAATCTTCGAACAATAAACAAATCATTAATCGATTAGCGCGGAATCAATCGTATTTCTAATATTTATTTACCTGACTAGGCATTTGATCCGGATCTAATCGACGCGACTGCTGATACGGAAATTGTTGTTGTTGTTGTTGCTGTTGTCCGGGCGCTGGGAACTCGCTGTTCTGCCCGGCGGGATAACGTGGACCGGAAGAAATTTGATTGATCGTGGGTGCTTGATTCGTCCACTGAGGAGGAGGGGGCGCCCCGTACTGGTCCGGCACCTGGCCGCCGTTCGCGTAATACGGCGCTTGCTGAGATTGCACGAACTGAGCCCCGTCGCCGAGTCCGAGTCCGAGTCCGGAGTGCGCGACCGGACGACCCAAATTCATATTGGCCATGCGATTCGTCATCATGTTCGGATCCATCTGTTGTTGTTGTTGTTGTTGGTGGTGTTGTTGTTGTTGTTGTGGCTGATGTAGGTGGTGGGGGTGTTGATGTTGGGGGTGGTGCATCGGCGGCGCGTCGCCGTGCGCCGGAGGAAGCGGGGGCGGGCCGTAATTATGTTGAATTTGTTGCTGTTGCGGGAGATTCGCGGGTCGCGATCTCGGCGGTTGCGACTGGTGATGATGTTGTTGTTGCTGTTGTTGCTGATGATGTGGCGGCGGCTGCGGCTGCGGCTGCTGCTGCTGCTGCTGCTGCTGCAGCGGCGACGCGTAGTTCACGAATCCGTTCTGACTTCCACCGTACGGATCTGCGGGTGCGAATAAACGTTTGTTTTATTTATTGTTAACGAGCGAGCTTTATCGATACGTTACCAATTTGAGGCGGCGGATGGTGATAGGGCGCAGCCTTGGACATTGGCTGTCCGTAATTCGGCTGAAGTTGCTGCGTGTCGAATCCGGCCTGAAGTGGCGGCTGTTGAGGCGGCTGCGGTCCCACGCCAGACTGTGGCATTGAATACGTTTGGACGTGCGTATTCATCAACTGCGGATTCATTATGTCCGTTGTTGCTCGCGTCGCGAAATTATTCGCACTCGTTGAAATAGCTGAACTTCGCGGATCTTTGTAAATACTCGATCAAGTTAACTCGCGTCAACACGAATCCAACTCGGAGTGTGTAAAATGACTGTGCCACGTCAATGATGAGTGCGCATGCGCGCCAATACTCCCGACAGATGGCGCCAAAACACGGAAGGTTTTCGAGATAGATTTTTATTAAAACAAATGAAATGAGTCATAGTGATATATATATACGTGTGGAGATATATATATATATATATATATATGTATATATATATATATAAATAAATAAAAACGATATTTATACATAATGATCGAAAATTAAACGTGCAATGAATCGAACTTCATAAATATTTTTGA
>JAQFXT010000662.1:0-29081 GCA_034683725.1 Strigamia crassipes
TCTTGTTTTATCTCAAAATTTCTTGTTTTATCTCA
Organism: Strigamia crassipes; assembly: GCA_034683725.1. NCBI lineage: Eukaryota > Metazoa > Arthropoda > Chilopoda > Geophilomorpha > Linotaeniidae > Strigamia > Strigamia crassipes. The sequence goes on from JAQFXT010000662.1 coordinate 36, forward strand.
AATATTCTTGTTTAATCTCAAATATTCTTGTTTTATCTCAAAATTTCTTGTTTTATCTCAAAATTTCTTGTTTTATCTCAAAATTTCTTGTTTTATCTCAAATATTCTTGTTTAATCTCAAATATTCTTGTTTTATCTCAAATATTCTTGTTTTATCTCAAATATTCTTGTTTTATCTCAAATATTCTTGTTTTATCTCAAATACCCTTGTTTTATCTTAAGATTTATCTCAAAATTTACATTTTAATTTCAAAATATTTATTTTATCTAAATTTTTATATCTCACTTTTTATTTTTATTAATTTTTAAATTTTTATTTTTTTATCACAAAACTTTTATTTCTCACTAAACACCCAACAGAACCAATTAGAATTGAATTGTGCAATGATTACTAATTAAATAATTTATCTCTAGGAATTACGTGAAGCATTTAACAAAGAATTACTGAATGGCAAAAAAGAGAAACTTCTCCTTTCGGCAGCTGTACCAGCTGGACAAGACTACATTGACCAAGGATATGACATGTTGGAAATATCTAAGTTAGTAAACAAACATTTCGTCTATTCCCAGACACCCCAAAATAAAAATGTGTTATAAATCAAATATAAACAACAGATCAGTACTGTAGTTTGTTATAACGAACTTTCATTATAACAAACAGATTTCTCGGGTATTTTGCGATTCGTTATAACGAAATTCGACTGTATTTGCACGCTTTTTGAGTGTTTTCTCGCAAAGGGAAAATACTTAAAAAGTATTTGCAAATATTATCAACTAAACCAATAAATATTATTAATTTAGGGGAATATTGCTTAAAGTGCGTGCGCATACAACCAGAGGATATGTAACTTACAAAAATTAAATTGTTTCAGTAATGTTGATTTCCTGAATCTTTTGACCTACGATTTCCACACATCTTACGAACCAACCGCCAACCATCACTCACCATTGTACCAACGACCAAACTTACCGGATGAAGATTACAGAGCCAACTTGAATGTTGACTGGACTGTGAGATACTACATCCAATTGGGAGTTCCTGCATCCAAAATTATTGTTGGTATTCCAACATATGGTCGCGGTTACACGTTGGAAGATGGCGTTGACGGTACTCTTGGCACCCCGGTCAAAGGTCCAGGCGACAAGGGGCCTGCAACTAAAGAAAGTGGATACATGGCTTATTACGAAGTAAATAGCTATTTGTGATTAATTTGATTTTATTGCTTTTTATTGACAATCTTCATCTTTTTTTTGACAGATTTGCCGTAAAGTCCGGGAAGAGGGATGGACCGTAATGAAGCCTTATCCGAACGATGTCGGTCCATATGCCTTCAAAGGAGACCAATGGGTGGGGTTTGATGACGAAGAAACAGTAATAAATAAAGCAAAATACATAAAAAATAAACATCTCGGTGGCGCCATGTTTTGGTCTTTGGATAACGACGACTTTCGCGGTCAGTGTGGGACACAGCCCAATCCACTGATTACCGCTGTTAGGTCTGTTCTGTTGGGGAAGAGTTCCAAAGAAAAGAAAATTGAGGATGCGAAGCCAATAAAGAAAGAGGTAAATTGTGTTGCTGAGTTATTGACCAGGTATGCATTTGTTGAGAAAGAAGCCGTTGGTTTTTACTTGCAGCTTGTTTTAGCACACCCAAGTGGTTCCCTGACTTTTTTTGGTTAAGGCGCCCATGTAAATTAGTCACGTGCAGTTGGTGACTGCAGTTTGATGCCAAATTCAAACTGCGCATAACATTTTGCGCATATTTTTTTTTTTCAGTAATACTTATTGATTAGCTAAGAAGAGATATTTCATAACCAAAAATTTTATTTTCTTTTATTTATTATTACTATTGCGACCCATCAATACGCCACTTTGAGAAATGCTGGACTAGACTCGGTAACTTAGGTGGGTGACTAACAGGAAATCCAATTTTGTCTTATCCTAGTCTGACTGAGACATTTGTCACCCGCCTTTAACTTTCTTAAGAGTTTTTGATTTTTCTTTTTATTTCCTCGCTACAAATACTAGTGAAAAAACGAAACTGCCCGGGCTCTGAGGAGTCACGGACCGGGAGTTGAACCCAGATTCCCCTACTTGCCGGATGGGTGCTTTACCAATTAAGCTACCCGGGACTCCAACAGAACCGGTGCACGTTTCGCTTTGTAATTTTTCACTAGTGCTGGCCTGCCAAACCTGGGCTTAGACCACATCACACATAACGTCAGAATCACTTAGGGATTTTTAGAATTTCTACTTCCGCAGGAAAACAGTTTTCTTGCGGAAGTAGAAGTTCTAAAAAACCTTTAACTTTCTGTAGTTTTCTTGGTTCTGAGTGAAAATTGGTGTTTTTTTACTTAACTTTCATGTGTGACCCATTTAAGGAAATTAGTTTTTGTGGTGACCCTTCAATAAATAAATAGTAAACGCCAAACTTTCAAACCGCTAACCTAACGACCCTTTTAGTTTTTCCTGCGATTTCCACTTTCTTTGCGACCTCCATTTAGATATATTTCGTGACTCCCAAAGGGGTCATGACCCACAGGTTGAGGACTACTTGTGCAAATGCAACTATCTTCTGCTACCAATTGTAGCAGAAAACAATGCAAACTCCTCGCGTGTAATTGCGTTTACGTCAAAAACCGCAGTCCTCATTCGCGTCATACATCCTTTGGAGACGCCGAGCTCTTTCGCTTTGTCATCTTCGCATGTTTGGGGTTTTTCTAAAGTTGTTTGCTTAGGAGATGAAATAGATCTAAAGCAAATTTTACTAAGTCACAAAGGAAAAAATTTTGGTTTTTACTATGCTTGCAAGTAATACCTAATTTTCTACTCAGTGATGCATACAGGTGTTGGCTGCTTACACTTTTATTCAAGTTGTTTGAAACATTCATTTGTTTTTCTTGTAGTCTGACAACTCCATTCCATCTGCTGCAGCAAGCTCAAACACAGATTCCACCATTTCAAAGTCAGCCATTTCTAGACGAGCAACCACCCGCTTTCCTAAATTTCAAAGAAATCCTAAAGCAAGTAGAACTACACCTACGGAAGCAACAACTGTTGCCGATGAGGTGGAAGATGATGAGTTTGAATTTTTTACTACTCCACCTACACCTCCAACACCGGACCCAGGGCCAGCTTTTGAATGCAAAGACTCTGGTTTCTATCAGAATCCAATAGACTGCAAGAAATATTTCTGGTGCTTGGATAGTGGTCCTGCAAATTTAGGTCTTGTGGCTCATGCTTTCACCTGTCCTTCAGGTCTTTATTTCAATAAAAGAACAGATGCTTGTGATTATCCAAACAGGGTGGCATGCAAAGCACAGACCAATCAGCCTGTCATAACGACAAAAGCCACCGTTAAAAACACACCAACAGCTGAATCAACAACCAAGAAGTCTTCAGAATTGGCAGATTTGCTGTCACTGATTCAACAACTTGGTGGAGTTGATGGTGTTCAGAAGTTCTTAAACAAAGGAGTGAAAGAAGAAGTGGCGGAAATAACAACAACAACAAGAAGAGCTAAACCAACAAAAAGAACTACAACCACAACAACAACTACAACAACAACAACCACAACCACACCCAGACCTAAAGTAAAGGCTATTAAGCCGCGAAGAACTACTTTGCGGACGACAACTTTAGCTGAAAGCAATGAAAATGATGATGATGATGTGTTGACAACAACTACTGTTAAAGCAAGATCTAAGGGTAATTTGTTTGATGACAATGATGATGATGGGGAGTTATTTACAACAAGGAGATCCAGAGGCCAGCTGTTTGATGATGATAATGATAGACCAGTGACTCAAAAGTTGACTAGAAATTATATTACAATTCAAAGGACAACTACTTCTGAGCCAGGAGAAGTTGAAGAACTAGAAACCACAACTGAGCCTACAACAACTACAACAACAAGAAGGCCAACAATTAGAATACTTACAACCACTACGACTCCTGCCACTACGGCTCCTGCCACAACAACAAAGAGACCCAGAAAGACTTTATCAACCAAACCTTCACTATTTAGGACAACTGGGATAAGATTAAGAGGTACTGTCAAGGGAAAGAAAGATGAAGAAAAGCCAAGAATTCGGAAAGTCGATGAAGAAAAACCAAAGACAAGTAAAGACGAAGACGAAGAAGAAAAGCCGAGAACTAGAAAAGTTGGAGGAGAGAAAACTAGAAGCAGAAAAGAGGAAGAAGAGAAGCCAAGGAAGGCTACTTTGAGAAGATTTAAAGTAACAACCACCACTGAAGCTAGTGGTCCAACTAAAAGTCAGGGAAGGAGGTTGCAGACGAGGAAGCGGCGTCCACAAAGCAGTCCAAAGGACATTGAAACTACTGGAAGCAGAGTGTCAACAACAATTCAGAAAGCACCCAGGCCATTCATTGAAGATGATTCTGATGAAGATGTTGAGGATGATGAAGTCAGCGGCACTAGCGGAGTTTTTGTGTCGACGCCGTCGACGCCAAACCCTTCGGTCAAAGTAACGTCTGAAGTGCCTTTTTACTCAACCCACTTCCAAGCTGGCAGTGAAGGTGTATCTATTCCAACATTGCCTTCACTTCCTTCCATTAGCTTTCCAGCCTCTTTTGCATCATTGCAACACTTTTCGACTCCGGCATTGCAGGTTTTGAATACTACGCGCCAGTTGTTTCCGACAACACCGGTTCCAATTGAATCCATCGAGTATGAAGACCAAGATGAAGCTGAAGCTAAAGATCTTCCTTATGATGATGAAGAAGAAGAATATGTTGAAGAAACATTGCCACAATCTCCTCCACCTACCGTTAGGCCGAAGCCTCTTCCAACGCATAAACCGATCATCCGAATAACCAGTAAAAGACCGGTTGTTCAACTAACGAGTAAAAGACCGGTTGTTCAAATAACGAGTAAAAGACCAGTCAATAGAATAAAAATCACAAAACCAACCACAAGGAGAACAACATCTGCTTTTAGAGAAAGAGTGACTATACCACCAACTCCTGAAACAGTCTTTGAGTATGTAGATGATGATGATGATGATGCAGAAGGATCGGTGTCCGTTGGTGAAAAGGGGAGCCTGGACTGTGAAAGAGAAGGAATTTTTGAACATCCTATAGCATGCAACAAGTTTGTCAACTGTGTTAGAACCATGTCCAAATTGAGACCATGGACATACACATGTCCACCTGGACTCATGTATGATAATAATGTTGGACATTGTAATTGGGAGGAGCAGGTGGATTGTGGAGATAAGAAAAGGAAGTAATTAATACTGGAAATTGTCATTTCTTTTATTTTAAGAAATGGTTGGTTTTTAATGAACTTTGCTAAAGTTGGTTGCCTTTTTGGGGAGATTTTAATATTTTCCAAGTTTGAGAAAAGGTATTATATGTACAGTTTACATTATTTTGTACTAAAATTTAATATTGTATGTACAAGTTTATACACAATTTTTGATCATTTCAGTAATGTTGTTGTGTTGAAGATGATATTATTATTATTGTTATTATTATTAATCTAAAATGACTGCTCAATTTGGATTTTCTATGTGCCAGTCCAGTTATGAGGGAATGTAACATTACTTGAGCCAAAAGTTGTGGAGAAATTGGTAAGAGGTTAAAGCTGTGTTTAAATAATACTGATGCAAGTGGTGAGTGTGGCAGCATTTTATTTTATTTATTAACTAAAATCATTAATTTTTACTGCATTTGAAGTTTGAAAATATATTAACTAGTTTGGCAACTTGAGACACATGTGAGATGGTTACTCATTTTTGTACATTAATATTAAAAAAATACAGTATTTGTTAGTATTTTGTTAATTTGTATTTCTATAGTTTTAAAGGCATACAGTATATAGACTCAGTTTTATTCTCTTCTGTTATTTCAGCCAACTTTTTCATCTAAATATTTATGTATATAAATGGCAATAAAATACCAGTTTTTGTATTATGTGCTCAAAATATTTTCTTCTACAGAAATTCTTTACAACAATCCAATGTGGACATACTGGGATTACTTAGAGAAAAATAAAATGAAAAATGGATTATTTTTTTATTAAAAAATTAAAAAATGAGATCAAATCTTCAATTTGGGGTGTTAAATGTGGATTAGTCACGAATTTTTTGACACACGAAACTGGAGTTGTACAAATTATTACCAAATAAACTGGAAATAAGAACATTTTATTTCTGTTTTATGGAAAATAAGTCAAAATTGCAGTTAAGCAAAAATAAACAAAAAAACATTTATTTTTTACATTGGTATGTGTGACAGAAGAGAGAAAATGGTTCCAACATCATTTCTCCCGAAGATGACCAATAAAAAAAATGATTTAAATAGTGCAAAACATGCAAATAAGTTGTAAAAAGTTGCAATTCTAAATTTGAGGTCATCAGTTCATCATTTTTCCAGAAAATGAGGCTAATGTTTGACAAAAATACTGCTATTTCATTCATTTCACCTTTTCTTGACCATTTTCGTAATGAGTTAATTAAAATTTAAAAAACTCAGCGAGCTCATTTTCATTTCCATCCATTATTTGCATATAAATTATTTCGATCTAAATAGCATCACACATGCATCTTTCACTCTGATGATGTCAGGGTTAAATTACTCCACCTTAGCCAACAGCCAAGATAATTAATACACTCAACACTTTTAAAAAATTGACAATTTAGGTCCTAACCTTAAAATTTTACAGTATTTAAGGCAAAATTTCTTCCCATTGAACCACACACCATCAGCTCCAACATCCACCAACATCTTCAAACATGTCTCCTGCAGTGGTGAGTTTTCAACACTGAAAATTATGTAGAAATTTTACATTTCACACACATATTTTCAACTTTTTCAATATTTTACACAGGTTGCTTTCTTTTTGGTCAATATCTTGGCCAACACTTATGCCTATCCACCAAAACAACTTTCTGCTTATGCCAAACCAGCTCCATTAGTCCATGCTCCTGCTCCTTTCCTCCATGCTGCTCCAGGTCCATTGATCCAAACTGTCCATGCAGCTCCAACTTTTGTTCAACAAGCCCCAACTTTTGTCCAACAAGCCCCAGCTTTGCTGCATGCACCTGAATTTGTCCAAGCTGCACCAGTTGTACACCAAGTCCAAGCTGCACCAGTTGTCCACCAACTCCAAGCTGCACCAGTTGTCCACCAACTCCAAGCTGTTCACCAACTCCAAGCTGTTCACCAACTCCAAGCTGCTCCAGTTGTACACCAAGTCCAAGCTGCACCAGTTGTACACCAAGTCCATGCTGCACCTGTGGTCCATCAGGTTCACGCTCCGGTTGAGACCGATTTGTCGCTCAACTACGCTGTAGCCACTCCGGAACTTGTGCATGTGGCCCAGGCACCAGTTGAGTTGGTCCATGCTCCAGCTCCAGTTGAGTTTGTGCACTCAGCTCCGGCATACCATGCAGGTCCATTGTTGCAGGCAGCTCCAGCATACCATGCAGGTCCATTGTTGCAGGCAGCTCCAGCTAATTTTGCTGCTGCTCCACCTTTGGTCAGAGTGAACAACGGCTACCGCAAATAGATGACTGTCACTTTTTCGCCTCTTCTCATATTTATATTTATTTATATTTATGTTTTAATGGATCAATAAACTGATGCAGTAAAAAAAAAAATGTCCTCTTTATATTTATTATAAAATCTATGGTAATTTGCTTGTCATTAGACTTCAAATTTACCAACAGTGAAGCTTGTTAAATTTAGTTGTCAACATAAGCTTGTTTATCGATAGATAATTACCTATAATCTTGAAACAAGATAATTTAAGCGCTTTGATTACTGTGATAAATTCAGACCACACACACCCACTTGCTAAAAATAAACAGCTCGAAGTACCATAGTGTTTATATTCTGAGTAACAAGGCTGGTCACCCCTTTGATGCGTATTTTCACCCTCGAATATGCAAGAAGAAAATTATAATAAATTTAAATTTTTGCCATGTTGCAAGAAAATAGGAACAGCCAACCAATGGGAGCAATTTTCGCCATGTCATCGCAATTTTCACTGACGTACATAAAAATTGGCATAAATACATTTTGCTTACGTTATCCGTGTACCGTTATCGTTGGCTGTTTAGCGAGTAAGTTTGTAGTACGATAATTTGTTGTTTTGCTTTCGATCTTTTCTTTCCTGCTTAACATGATGAAAATAACTCCAGCTCCGTCAAAACATTCGAAAAAACCATTTAACGAATACACAGTCAAGTTGAAATCATTTTGGAGGAACGCATTCGGCCTGTACGGTATCCACGTGTGTTCGGAGAGCGAAGTCTCGCAGAAAAAACTGACCACTCTGGTCGTACTGGCCATAATTCAATTCACCGTTTTACTCCACCTTATTGCCTCCAACATGTACACCATTGTGATGGAATCGACAATCACCAAAGTTGGTTTCTACGCCGGTCTGATAGTCAGCAGCTTCATTTCGGTCTACAACATGTGGTCTATGAACAAAAAGAGACTGAAAATAACAAAACTGCTCGATAATTCCATTTCCCATTTCAGTGGACACCCCGAATGCGTTAAAAATCTGTGGAAGTATTGTCTGTTCACCTCTGTGTGCTTATTCGCACTGTGCGTTGTGGACTCGTTCTGCTCAGTCGTCGAAATGATGACGCAAGACGACGCATTTGTTTATAATTTTACCGCTTTGTACTTTTTCAATATCGATATTGCAGTGGAGAATTTGCACATCACTCGTGCGATTATGGCGCTTGAATTCTTCATTGTATTGATGATTTCGGCTGAATTTGTCAATATTTCCGTCTGGTTTTTCTCGCACATGTGTCATTTGGTTTTCTATCGATTTAAACATTTGAATATGAAGCTGGAGAAGGTTTTGCGCAGTGGGCATCGATTGAGTTGTTTTGATTTGTTCGAATATCGCAGGCAACATCAACTTGCTTGCGAGGTGACTGAAGAGTTGAGTGATGTTTGGTCTCCTTTGATCGTGTTTTGGCTTTTTGGGTTCATTTTGAGCTTGTGTTTTGATCTGAGGGCTTTGAGCTCGAGAAGTTCGACGTTGCTTATGATTGCTTATGTCACTGATATTTTGAGGCAGTTGTGGTTAATTGTAGGTTTGTTTAGAGCGGCGTCATTGGTGAATGTTGAGGTAAGATTTCTATCAAAAGATAACAGGTATTCTTGTAAATGAAATTTTGATTTTAGGCTCATAAATTAGGCGAGAAGTTGGTCACATTTTCTGTGTCAAAATCAGTACTTATCGATACCGGTCAAGTAAGTAAAATTTTGCAAGAATTTTGTTTTAATTTTGTGTGTTAGTGAGTTTAGTTGAAGATTCTGTGAGCTATTTTGTAGGTTTGATGTGTTTTTTACTTAAAGCAATGCAGGAAACCCAAGGGGCAGCTAAAGAAATGTTTGCTTTCCTGTACTGCACAAATGGAAAACTCTTGCAAATGTTGATCAGTTGTTGTGTTTAATTGCGTAATGGGAAGGTTTTTGAATAAATTATTTTAGTGGTGATTTTTGGAGTGGTCAGCTAAGGATCATTAAATTTGCTTGAATGTTTATTTATTTTGGATTTGCAGATGGATTATTATGTTAATTACTTACTGTTGAGTGAGCGGCTTGTGAACACACGCATAGGCATAAATGCTTCTGGATTATTTTTGCTGAATGCTTCAAGTTTTCTCAGCGTAAGTTCTAACGCACACACACAGCACTTTGTAGATTGAATAAAAACACAATGTGGATTACATTCATTTTTGTTGTTTGTACTTTGTAGATGGTTGGGACAGTGTTGACGTATGTTATTGTGCTGTATCAATCATACTAAGTGTCCATTTTCCAAACAAGATAAAATGAATCGATTTGTAGTATGATAAATGGAGATAAATTAGATGTAAATGTCATATTTAACAATTGTAAAGCAACTTTACAACTGTTGATAAACATGATGTTTACTAATATATTTATGAATTGTAAAAGGACCATTTTATAACTTGTTAATTACGACATTTACTATATTTTTATTTTTGTTAATTAAATAATTAGTGTAGTAATAGTACCCAGCTTTTTGTTGCGACCCATGTTTGGGTACTGGAATTTGGTGACGTCATTTGTTATCGCGCAGTTTGCGAATGTTAATTCTGAGTGACTCCAGCTCGTGTTCGGGATCGATAGTTTGTGGCGTCATATAATCTCAGGTTGCCAGTGAAATGTTGAGGGTTGGTGATGTCATCTAGTTTTCTTTGAATTTGAGGGAATGACTGATCGCTAAAGTGCCTCTCGCCTTAGCGAGAATATCGATGCAACGATCGTTTTTGGGCATTTTGAGCAGATTTAATGCAGGACAATTATTGTTCTGATGGTTCAGCATCTGTTCTTGCTGTGATTGGAATCGCTTTCTCTTTGGAAACCCCTGATTTATCAAGATTGTCCCTTGGATTATCGATCGATCACTCCCGGAGTGGTAAAGATTAGTACGATCAATGGCCATCATAAGAGGGATTTGTTCTACTGTTAAGTGAGTGGTTGTTACGGTAAATTAAGTTTGTTATTGTTTGGGTTCTCCGAACGGCTCCCACGTTAATTTCATGGAATTTTGGGGGATCTTTTGATTTTTTATTCTGGTATTTAGATGTAATATCAAATTTTTATTGCTTTCAGCCATAATTTATTTGTTTTTTCACGAATTAAGTAAATATAATGTTCAAAGTCCCACATGTTGTTGTTTTAGTATGTATTTTTTATGCATTAAAAATAAAATAAATTTATTATAAATCTCATTTATTTTGTCTGTAAAATTGAATTTATATACATTAAATTTGTTCATAAAATGAAATAAAACAGAAATAAATTAGTTATAAATTTTTTATTTATATTATCTATAAATTTAAATTTATTTTAATTTAATTATTTAATTAACAAAAATAAAAATATAGTAAATGTCGTAATTAACACGTTATAAAATAGTCATTTTACAATTCATAAATGTATTGGTAAACATCATGTTTATCAACAGTTGTAAAGTTGCTTTACAATTGTTAAATGTGATATTTACATCTAATTTATTTTCATTTATTGTACTACAAATCGATTCATTTTTGCAGTGCAATGGCCAAAGTAAGACGGATTTGTTCTACTGTTAAGTGGAGTGGTTGTTAAGGTAAATTAAGTTTGCTATTGTTACGGTAAATTAAGTTTTTTATTGTTATTTACTTTGGATTTGATGGCGAGTTTATTTTGGTAAAAATGTGTTTAATAGTTTTGCCTATGTAATGGATTTTATTTGGTATATTTAAGATTAAGTTGTGTATATTATATAGATTTGTGAGCTGCACCACATTTGTATGGTGCAGCTCATAAATTAAAAACAAGATATATTAATTTCAGAATAGCACAACATTTTGAGAACGGAAAAAGGACATAACCAACAAAACAAAGAACGAAAATCAAGAATAGGAAAGGAAGGGCAAAAATCAGGCAAGATTTAATTTCATTTGACTCAAGTCCACTACACAATCCACGATCCACGATGATTTTAATTAGCAATGCCACTTGACTTATCTTAACTAAATTATTCATTCTTTCCCACTTTAGTGGAAAATTTTACCTGCAAGCTGGTGTTTACCCAGCTCAGTGTAAATGCAGCTTTATACATAAAAAAAATTTTTTGCCTTTCAATTATATATTGATAAGACATAATTTAGCAGTCTCTGTGTTTACTTTCGTGCACTTAACAACGAAACACAACAAACTTCCTTCAGCAAAAACTTTTTTTTAGAACACCACTGGATGCTAGATTCACACTTTGTTCTGGGCACAGCTTTTCCTTCATCAGACTCAGCACCAATCACTACCGTAGACAAGTCTCTCTGCCTTACCCAGGAAAGCATCTAAGAGATATGATTTTTTATACATAAAAATGGCATTTAATTCTCTATATAATGGTTATAGTTTCAAACAAAAAAAATTAATTAGTTACAGTGTAATAACATTAACAAAATGGTCAGGTCTTACTGGGTCACCCTGTACATCTATTGGTGTTCTATTCTTAACATAATTCGATCAACTATAAGAGAATTAAGAGCTTTTTGAAACTATAAAACATTCTTTATGAATATTTCGACAACTTACATTGTAATTAATGCTCAAAGGACATGAGTTATGTCTATTTGGTTTCTTTGATAAAATAGACCAACACCTCCCACAACAAACTGCAGGCAGTTGACCTTAAAACATTTCGAGTCCAATCAGCAGTACAACATGCATTTGTCAGTGCAAAGTTTCCACTTGATGACACAACCCGTAAAACCAATTAACGACTACACAATCTGGTTGAAATCGTTCTGGGATTATGCATTTGGCATGTTTCCCATGTGCAAGAAAAGCAATGCATCAACACGAAAACGCGCCACTTTCTTTGGATTTGCATTAATCCAATCGATCACTCTGCTCCACTACTTTGCCTGCTGTATTCACAACTTTGCAGTAGAATCCACAATAACCGTGGTTAGTTATTACGTCGGTACTTTAGTGAGCATTTCTTTGTCTCTATTTACTCTGTGGTTGATGGCCAAGAGAAGAATCGCTATCTCCAAATTGCTGCATGATTCTATTTCCTGTCTAATTGGCAACACTAAATGCACGAAACATCTGTTGGTGTATTCCACGGTCCCCTCTGTGTGCTTGTTTGCTATAGTTATTATCGAGGTAGCGTCGTCAGTTGGTGACTTTCTCATGGTAAACGACGACAGGCTCCGTGTGTACTCCACTATATTTCTTTGGAGAGTTGATGTTGAGGACAAACATTTGTACATTGCCCGAATAGCAATGTGTGTTGAATTCCCGTTGGCAATACTGATTTCGACAGTAATTGTCAATATTTCAGTCTGGTTTTTCAACTACATGTGTCATTTGGTTTACTATCGCTTTAAACAGTTGAATGTGAAACTTGAGAGGGTTTTGCGAAGTGGAAATCGATTGAGTAGCTTCGATTTATCTGAATATCGCAGGCACCATCAACTTGCGTGCGAAGCGACTGAAGAATTGAGCGATGTTTGGTCTCCGCTGATTGTGTTTTGGCTTCTTGGAATCGACCTGAGCTTATGTTTTAACCTAAAAGAAATAGCTAATGAGATTTTATCAGCATTGGTTATGATTGGGTATATGGCTGATATTCTAAGACAACTGTGGTTGGTTGTTGGTTTATTTAAAGCAGCTTCACTCATAAATGTTGAGGTAAGAATTGTAAGATGTTTATCTTCAAGAAATAAGAGGATTATTCTAAATGATGTTTTGCTTAAAGGGTCATAAATTAGCAGTGAAATTAGTTACATTCCCTGTACCAAATTCATCATCTACAAATCAAGTTAGTAATTTAATGTAATACAAATTTATTCAGGGCTGCATAATTATAAAAAAAAGTAAATGGAAATAGAAGACAGAGTTTTTTCGGCAAAGGACATGAGGTATTGCCATAAGTCACAACGCCGCTAAGTTAGTTCTCAGGCGCATTCAAAGTTTCTGTTTATGTAGTTTTTGACATTTTATATAAACAACCAAAACAAAGCAAAAATTTGCCTAACTGTGAATATGATCATTTTTTGGCCCATGAAACACAACTTTGTGAATACTGCTGCTATTCCTTTTTATTTGCTCACACTTTTTTGTCATTTTGTATAGGTGGATAATGATTACTAGGTTAATTGCACTCTTTTTGTCATTTTGCGTAGGTGGATTATGATTACTATGTTAATTATACTCTTTTGTGTGATCGACTTATCAACACACGCATCGGCATAAATGCGTCCGGATTATTTTTGCTGAATACATCAAGTTTTCTTAGTGTAAGTTTAAGCCTAATCCACCAAATGTGTAAACTACAACTTTATTTGTTTTTAGATGGCAGCTACATTGTTGACGTACATTATAGTGGTTAATCAATCGCATTAACAAGGAGCCCGCAAGAGTGTGGTCTCAACAACTATTTAAAAAAAGTTTAAATACAGTATTGTTATTACTCAAACAATAGATCTTTTTTTTTTTGTTTAATGCACAATTTTCCTGTATTGTTACATGTAATGGCAGTACTCTTTACAGTATGTTGATTCACCAATTTTAGAATTTTTTGTGTAAAAAAGCCAATTGTATCAACACACTTGGTGAATGGGCTGCAGTGAATTAAGCATCACATCCTCTAATCTTATTCTGGAACTAGTTCAAGTTGTCTAAACTCACAGGAAGTCATATGACGTCATAACCAATATGTCTGCCCCCATAGAAAATGCAAACAACAGCTGGTTACATTGTTTTTCTTTATTTTTTCAATTATACATTCATTGTTTTTAGATTTGAAGAGTGCAGCGCGTTACACTTTACAACTAGTAATGGATACGTACAAATTTTGTAAACGTTCTGTATTGATTTTGTGCTTAAGGTCAACATTCTGTGAAGCAATTTTATATGCTTGATGTGTTTTTTACTTAAAGCAGTGCAGGAAATCCAAAGGGCAGCTTAAGAAAATTCTTACACTGACTTCTTTGCTTTCCTGCACTGCACAAGTGAAAAACTCTTGCAAAATATTCATCAGCTGTTGTGTTTAATAGCAAAATGGAAGGTTTATCAAATAAATCATTTCAAAAGCGATTTCTGCCGTGGTCAGCTGATAATCACTACACTCGATGATTACTTGAGTGATCGGCTTGTGAACACAAGCATAGGCATAAATGCTTCTGATTTGTTTTTGCTGAAAACTTCAAGTTTTATTAGCATAAGTTTTAACCTAACGTTGACTTTTATTGTTTGTACTTTGTCCAAACAAGATAATTGCAGACAATAAATCTTTTTCCCAAAGTTACATTAAGTCACCTGGTTTCCTTATCATCATTTGATCGACAAGGCTTTGCAAAACGCACTTTGTTTTAATTTGCCACCATTAGCATTTACAATAAAAAAATATTGCGTGCAACTAAAGCTTAATTGGGATAAAATTTATATTTTATCTAAATTGCAATTAACAGTGTCAAAACAAATCATAATTTGATCAACTAGCAACGAGGGGAATTATGAAGCTTTTGAGACTATAAAAACGTATTTTTTATGTCTTTGTTTAAATTGAAACCATAAATAATTCGGCAGATTACATGTAATTAATGCTAAAATGACACGAAACGACTATTTTATAGCTCCAGTTTGTGACCGCCTTGCGGACACTGGCAACACCGATGGCAGCCCTAACCACCACCTACCGACAGGGGGCGTTTCTGGCCGGAAGTGGTCAACTGACCACTGGCTACAGGGCGAAAAGAGAAGAGAAGTGCCGTCGAAAAAGTCTACAGGACCCCAAGAAGGCAGTTTCTTCTGGACTAGCAGCGTGGTGGGTCGCGTAGCCAATCATGTCCCTCTCCCAGAAGCAAGATGTGATCTGAGACGGTCTGAGAAGTCCGGCTAACGCCCGGCGCCCAAACGATGACAGTCTTCGGTGCCTACGCGGTTCTTGCTAGCCACATGGTCATTGGTTGACATAGGTTAGGGTATGGCAACATACCCTAAGTTGGAGGGTACTGTCTGGAACTAACCCCTAGACAACTGTTGAATAAAGGCCATAAACTAATACAAACCTAATTTTAGTCAGTTGTGGTGAACGATGAGGGAGTCCGTATTTACTGCACTTTGTATCTTTGGAGATTTGATGTTGCGGACGAACATTTGTACATTGCTCGAATAGCACTGTGTGTTGAATTGTCGCTGACATTGCTGATTTCTATAGCAATTTTCAACATATGTAATTTAAGTTTTTTCTTGTTACTACTGTTGCGTATCTTGAGTTTGATGCTTTGGATGTTGAAGGATGAAAGGTAAGCACGACGCTTGATCAGTGGCTACATTTGCATGAGCGTCTTTATTACGGAGTTGTCCATAGGTAACGCTGCGCGCAGGCAGCGTCATGTGTTATTTCTACACAATTTCGTGTAGAAATAGCTCCGTGTAGAAGATAGCACGGGGCTATTTCTACACGAAATCGTGTAGAAATTGCCACTCCGTTATATTTTTTAACATCATAAAACAAAAAGAGACACGTAAAACACTTAAAACACAACTTTTCGAATAGTTTGCCATTATTTGCCACCATTTGATTTGTTATTTTATTACTCTTTTTTGTCATTTGATATAGGTGGATAATGATCATTATATTAATTACACGCTGTTAAGTCATCGGTTTGTCAACACACGCGTAGGCATAAATGCATCCGGATTAATATGCTGAATACTTTAAGTTTTCTCAGCGTAAGTTTAAACTCAACCATTGAATAAATTACAACGTGTGTTGAAAACATCTACTTTTGTTGTTTTTAGATGACAGCAACATGGTTAACGTACATTATAGTGGTTTATCAATCACGTTAGGTGTTCTTCATTCAAAGACGATGTAAAGGAAAAATGACAAATCATTCCTACAACTAAAATCTAGATAGTGCATGTAATATACATGGTGAGTCAAAAGTATGGTTCTATGGAATTATTTTGGATAGGGTTAAGGAGTCAATTCTGAGGTTTTGTGATAATCAGGTGTGCTCATTTCAATGATCTTGAAAGGATTTTTCATGGTCATTTTACTACTACCCCAGAAACCATCAGAGTTAGAGTAAAATTTTCAATTACAAAGTTGTAGAGAACACTTTAATTAATATGAAATATATATTCATTTTTTTTACGTCTGACTAACTAGCGTAAAAAATATCACATAAGAAATGCAACATCTTGATCCAAATATTACAATGAAATGTCATTTTGATTTTGGTTTAGATTGAAAAAAAATGTTTTTGGTAAAAAATCATTTTAAAACAATCAAAATTAAAAACAAAGCAATCAATCAAATCAAATCAAAATTGTTTCAGAAAGTTTTTTTTCAAGATTATTTTATTTTTATCTTGGAAACCATCGATGTTAGAGTAATATTTCCAATTACAAAGTTGTAGAGCACACTTTAATTAGTATAAAACACATATCAACTTTACTATGTACATTGGTGAAGAAGGAAGACGTTTTTACCATTTACTGTACTGATACATTTGAAACATTTCAATAAGGTAATTTGATTCAATTGATTTTCATCTTGAAACACAATATATTTAGTGACCTTTTTTTCCTTATTTCTTTGCTGTTGATTTCATTTGGGTTGATTCTTGTTGGCAGTTGTACAAGTTCTCAACTTAGACCACAAATTGTAAAACAAGAGAAAGAATAAAAAAATAATAATAAACGTTGGGTTCGACTTTATTTGCGTTACCAAGTCCCAGGGTAATTACGCACACACACATAATGATGGTTTTAACATGAAAGGACACAAGTTCATTTGGTTTATTGGTAAAAAAATATTAACGCCTCCCACAGCTAATTACCTGCAAACTGCAGGCAATTAGCACTAAAACGCGGTTCAGAGTGAAGCCATTTTCATTCCAATCAGCAGCACAACATGTCTGTGGAAAATTATCGTTTCATGAATCAACCCAAAAAATCGATCAGCGACTACACAACCAGTTTGAAATTGTTTTGGGGTCACGCATTTGGGATATTCGGCATAGACGTCTACAAGGACGGCAATATATCCGCAAGAAAACTCGCCACTCTTTTCCTATTCGCATTAATCCAACTGACCATTCTCCTCCACTACTTTGCTTGCTTCATCCACAACATTGCACTTGATTTCACAATGGCCGTAGTTAGTTCGTATGCCGCTCTTTTAATCAGTGTTTCGCTATCCGTATTCAACCTGTGGTTGATGACCAAGAAACGAACCGCAATTGCCAAATTGCTCGATGATTCTATTTCCAATTTGATTGGCAATACTGAATGCATGAGAAATCTGTGGATGTATTCCACGGTCCCTTCCGTGTGCTTGTTTGCTTTAATTGTTCTCGAAGTGGTGTTGTTAGTCAGTGACTTTCTTGTGGTTAACAACGCGGGACTTCGTGAATATTGCGTTTTGTATCTCTGGGGATTTGATTTTGCAGATGAACATTTGCACATTGCTCGAATAGCACTTTGTGTTGAATTCACGTCGGCATTGCTGATTTCTACAGCAATTGTCAACATTTCAGTCTGGTTTTTTAACCACATGTGTCATTTGGTTTTTTATCGCTTCAAACAGTTGAATGCGAATCTTGAGAAGATTTTGTCGAGTGGAATTCAATTGAGTAGCTTCGATTTGTCGGAATATCGCAGGAAACATGAACTTGCGTGCGAAGCGACTGAAGAATTGAGCGATGTTTGGTCTCCGCTGATTGTGTTTTGGCTCGTTGGGATTATAGTGAGTTTGTGTTTTAATCTCAGAGGATTATCTATTGCGACGTCAGCATTTGGTATGATTCCACTGGTGGCTGATGTTCTAAGACAACTGTGGTTGATTGTTGGTTTATTTAAAGCAGCTTCGCTCGTAAATGTTGAGGTAAGAATGTAAATGTCATTTACAAGATGAGGGATTATACTAAATGATATTTTGATTTCAGGCTCATAAGTTTGCGGTGAAATTAGTTACATTTCCCGTATCAAAATCATCGTCTACTGCTCGAGTAATTTAAAAAATATAATACATGTTGTTTCCTGTCACTACAGAGTTTTTTCTTGTCATTCTGTTTTTGTTGTTCTATTTTTTAACATTATAAAAGAAAAACAGACATTTGAAACACGATTTTGTGAATGCAGCTGCTGTTCCTTGTTGTTTTATTACATTTTTGTTGTTGTTTTGTACAGGTGGATTATGATTATTACATTAATTATACGCTGTTAAGTGATCGGCTTGTCAACACAAGCATAGGCGTAAATGCGTCCGGATTATTTTTGCTGAATACTTCAAGTTTTCTAAGCGTAAGTTTAATCCCAACTGAAAATGTGTATTGGAACAATCGATTTTTATTATTTTTAGATGACAGCAACATTGTTGACGTACATAATTGTGGTTTATCAATCACATTAAGCAAACGAGATATCTATTGAAAATGACACAAATTATTTTTACTACTAAAATCTAAATACCGCGTGTAATATATCTGTTATATCCTTTGTAACAATTGCAACCGATGAAATTATCACACTAAATCTGTACATTGTTTTTGCCTGTATCTTCCTCACTCTTTTGCATTGTGGGCTTGAGCTTGATTTCCAGGGCCGGAGCAATAAATAAGCAAAGGAGGCACCAGCGTAGGACCCCACACCTTTTAGGGGCCCCGCACAGTAGCGAAGATTATCTCCATTTAACAACCGAAATTTCTAAAATCAAAACTGAGTAAAAGTTTCGAGGATTCCGACGAACGAACTATTTTTTATCGGTACAGGTTAGCTATTCTAAGCACTGGTTTAAGGGCTTGCTTACACAAGAAAACTCCAGAAATGAAGCTTTTTGTGAGTTAGTGTGTCACAAATTAAGCGATAAAATGCGAGGGACCCCATAGAGTTTAACCCAGCCCTGCTGAGTTCTTAAATCGATTTGTGTTTTTTTTAAAAAAAATAATTTAATCAATTACCAACTAGCAGTACTACGATGCTTTTGAAGCTATAAAACATTCTTTGTCCATAAATGTTTCCGATAAAAATATTACAACAGTTTAGATGTAATTTATGCTAAAATTACACGAATTGAAAATGTCACAACTCCAATATACAAAATTTATTTAGTAAACCTTCTATCCAATTTTTCTGCTGTTGATTTTAATTAGTTTTTGGAAATATTATGTTTGATATATTGGTCTAATATATTAGCTGTACGACCCGGCCAAGATAATTACAGTCTCATCCGTAATGATGTTTTTAACATAAAGGACATAAGTTATATCTTTTTGGTTGATGGCACCCACAGGCAATTAACTTTAGAGTGGAGACATTGTGACTCCACTCAGCAACACAACACGCATTTGTCCGTGGGAAATTATCACCCAAAAAAGCGATTAACATGTATACAACCAGATTGAAATCGTTCTGGGGTTACTTATTTGGCATATTTGGCATAGACGTTTACAAGAATGACAACGCATCAACAAGAAAACTTACTCTTTTTGTATTCGTAATAATCCAATTGGCCATTCTGCTTCACTACTTTGCCTGCTTCATCTACAACCTTACATTTGAATTCACAATAATGGTAGTTAGTGCGTACGCTGCTCTTTTAATCAGTATTTCTTTGTCTCTATTCAATCTGTGGTTAATGGCCAAAAGAAAAATCGCCATCACTAAATTGCTCGATGATTCTATTTCCTGTTTGATTGGCCACACTGAATGCATGCAAAATCTGTGGCTCTATTCCACAATCCCTTCTGTGTGCTTGTTTGCGTTTACTATTATCGAGGTTGTTTTGTTTGACGTTTATATTTGTGTGGTTAACGACAGTGGGCTTCATCTTTTATCTACTTTTTATATTTGGAGATTTTATGTCTTAGATGAACATTTCTACATTGCTCGAATAGTAATGTGTATTGAATTCTCGTTGGCAACGCTGATTTCTTCAGTAATTGTCAATATTTCAGTCTGGTTCTTCAACTACATGTGTTGTTTGGTTTTCTATCGCTTCAAGCAGTTGAATGCGAGACTTGGGAATGTTTTGAGAAGAAGGAATCAACTGTGTAGCTTTGATTTGGCTGAATATCGCCGGCAACATCAACTTGCATGCGAAGCGACTGAAGAATTGAGCGATGTTTGGTCTCCGCTGATTGTGTTTTGGCTTCTTGGAATCATCCTGAGCTTGTGTTTTAACCTAAGAGGAATAGCTATTGAGACTTCAGCATTGAGTATTATGTTATGTGTGGCTGATGTTCTAAGACAACTGTGGTTAATTGTTGGTTTATTTAAAGCAGCTTCACTGGTAAATGTTGAGGTAAGAATCGCACGATGTTTTATCTTTAAGAAATAAGAGATTATTCTGAATAATTTTTTTTTATTACAGGCTCATAAATTAGCAGTGAAATTAATTACGTTTCCTGTATCAAAACCATCATTTACTGGTCAAGTAATTTAAATTATATACAGTGGTTGGCAAAACTTAGTTAGCAAATGCATCATGTTGCAATCCATGGGTGTATCTCGGAAAAATAAGAGGAAAGCCAATGAAATTTTAACTTAATATTTGTTCAGCTTTATTCACCTAAAATTTTATAAGAATCTATTTATTAGTTTTGAAGAAAAGTTCTGATGAAAGGATTAACCCCAACAAATCTAAACACTCAGGAACACAAAAGTAATTTTCCACTAATTTCGTTGCATGTACGTCATACATACGTCACACAAACGTCACCTGCTGAAATGCAAATGGCGATCATCTCGAATCGTCGCTAATTGCATTTCTCCACTTCGTTAACTCTGAGTATCTAGAAATGCTAACTTGAACTTTATAACACTTTTTGGTTCAGAACGTGCCATAAACATTCAATTGGATTAAGATTAGGCCACTTAAATAGTCTGATTTTGATGTACTGTTTTGGGTTGAAATGCAGCCAAGGAATTCAACAAGATGCGTTTGTAAACTTAGTTTTGCTTTCCACTGAAATCCAAGCACATTTCACTTAGCTAAGCCATTACAAATGACTATTCCTTTGTATTTTATTACACTTTTTTAATAGTTTCATGTGTTTGCTTTTCTGTTGCTTGCTATTTTGTAATCATAACTCAATGCGTTGCCACTTCCAGAAAGAGATGTCATCCAGATGTGGTATCAAATAATTTAACGCTTGTTCGTAGTTGTTCATTTTAGATTTTACAAAATCATTCAGATTAACTGTTACACTTTTTTTTGTCATTTTGTGTAGATGGATTATGATTATTATATTAATTATACTCTCTTGTGTGATCGGCTTGTCAACACACGCATTGGGATAAATGCATCCGGATTATTTTTGTTGAATACTTCAAGTTTTCTAAGCGTAAGTTTAATTCCGACTGAAAACGTGTGTTGAAAACATCGACTTTTTTGTTTTTAGATGACGGCAACATTGTTGACGTACATTATTGTGCTTTATCAATCACATTAAGTGTTCATTATGCAAACAAGAGAAATGACAACTAAAATTGCGTGTACTGTCATCACCTATTATTGTTGTTTTCTTGAGATAATTCAGTCAATGAGTATCTAGGAATACTACGAAGCATTAAAAAACTATAAAACATTCTTTAAGGTTAAGTTTGATACCATAAACGTTTCCAATAAAAATGCTTCGAAAGTTTATACACGCATGCTAAAATGACACTAAACGAATATTTTATTGCTCCAGCAAACAGGATGTTATTTAATAGACATCGAATTTTTTGCTGTAACGGAAGTTTAGCTAAAAATTACATTAACTACTTATCTACCGGTATTCGAGGTAATTTCACCTACTCCCACAGTGATGTTTTGAGCACGAAAGGTATTGTTTGTCCATAGATCGCTGTCTACTAATTGTAACACATGATTTATGTCCTCGTTGCAGTCTTCGATTAAATGTACTTAGACCTCCCACGGCAGTTAGCGTTAAAACGCGTTCAGAGTGAAGACATTTTGAGTCTACTAAGCCGCACAACATGCATTTGTCTTCGGAGAATTTCCATTTGAAGACACAACCCGCAAAACCAATCAATAACGACTATACAACCTGGTTGAAATCGTTCTGGGGTTATGCATTCGGCATGTTTGGCATAGACGTGTGCAACGATGGTGTAGTATCAACTAAAAAACTCGTCACTCTTTATGTATTTGCAATAATCTATTTGGTCCTTCTTCTCCACTTCTTAGTCTGCTTCATCCACACGCTTGCAGTTGAATCTTCAATAACCAAAGCCACTTACTACACCGGTCTTTTAGTCAGTATTTCCTTGTCCTTATTCAACCTGTGGTTGATGGCCAAAAGAAGAATTGCCATCGTCAAATTGCTCAATGATTCTGTCACCTGTTTAATTGGCAACACTGAATTCATGAAAAAACTGTTGGTGTATTCCTTGGTCCCCTTTGTGTGTTTGCTTATTTTGACTGTTATCGAGTTGTGGTGTACTGTGGCTGAGATTGTCGGGCAAGACGACGCGGGGATCCGAAACTACACCAAATTGTATCTTTTAAGAATTAATCTGGCGGATGAATATTTGTGGGTCGCTCGAATAGCACTGGCTATTGAATTATCGTTCGCAATGATAATTTCGTCTGGATTCGTCAATATCTCTGTCTGGTTTTTTAACCACTTGTGTTATTTGGTGTTTTATCGCTTTAAACAGTTGAATATGAAATTCGAGAAGGTTTTATTAAGTGGGAAACAATTGAGTCGTTTCGATTTGTCCGAATATCGCAGGCAACACCAACTTGCGTGTGTAGTGGCTGAAGAATTGAGTGATGTTTGGTCTCCGTTGATTGTGGTTTGGATGTTAGGATTCATACTGAGCTTGTGTTTTGAGTTGAGAGCTTTATACATAGGAAGTTCACCATTGTATATTTTTGCATTTGTAGTTGATATTGCAAGATTACTGTGGTTGATTGTTGGTTTGTTTCAAGCGGCTTCACATGTGCATGTAGAGGTAAGATATTAATTTTAAAGATGATATGTAGTTTTCTGAATGAAATTTTGATTACAGGCTCATAAATTAGCAGTGATGTTAGTTACATTTCCTGTATCAAAATCAGAGCTTACTAGTACAGATCAGGTAATTTAGCAAATGTAATAGCAAAATGTATTTTTTTGTTAGTGTATTGGACTTTTTTGATGTTGTAGATTGAGTATTATGTCAATTATATGCTTTTAAGTGAGCGACTTGCCAACACACGCGTAGGCATAAACGCTTCTGGGTTATTTATGCTGAATGCTTCGAGTTTTCTAAGCGTAAGTTTACAGTAGTGTATTGGTTTAAACTATCTGTAAAATTAGGAATCTAATATATGTTTTTATTGATTGTAGATGGCAGGAACAGTGTTGACATATGTTATTGTGCTGTATCAATCACATTAAGCGTCCTGTATAATGGTATAATCAATAAACAAACAAGAATTTGCTTGAATACTTTATTTGCCACCATTAGTGTTTCTTTAATGACAAGAATTCCTGTCCGATCACTTCATCGCTTCTCATTTCATCGCCGGGGGATGTAGGCAATGAAATGAGAGCCCAAAAATTGTTACGCATCATTTCATCGTCTATTATTTCATCGCCATACATTCTGGCGATGAAATGAGTAGACGTACTGAACGTGAGGCTAGGTTAGGTTTAGGTTTGGTCTAAGTTAGGTCAGGTTAGGTCAGGTTAGATCTAGGTTAGGTCAGGTTAGGTCTAGGTTAGGTCAGGTTAGGTCAGGTTAGGTCAGGTTAGGTTAGGTTAGGCGATGAAATGATCGATCAAGCAGATTTCATTTCATCGCCCCTTCATTTCATCGCCTACATCGCCTGGCGATGAAACGATAGGCGATGAAATGAATGCACTTGCTTACATTACTTCATCGCCTTCTCATTTCATCGCCAAAAAAACGCATGGCGATGAAATAACCCCACATCCAAGAATTGTTAGAAACGCTTCCAAAGAACAACAAGGCCTCTATGTTTTTATTTAAAACCAGGGCTTTGGAGCTGGAGCACAGAGCAGTGGAGCAATAGGTTTTGCCTTGAGCTGGAGCGGAGCTGGGGCAAGGAAAATTTTGATTGCTCCACTAAATGATTATTAAATGAAGCAATGACAGACGACTGGCTTTTTGCAATTTTGTTTCGCAGAATGAGTTACAAGGATGAATGATACTATACATGAATGAATGTGAGTGGACAGACGCCATCTTGTGGTGATCTCGAATTTATTTAAGAATATACTATATTTCCTAGAAAATTATTATAGTATTTTATTTTAAATAAAATACAATGTCTTCCAGTTATGACTGACTGTTGGGATTGAATCCTGGATAGAGCTAAAGCTCAGATTTTGTGCAATAATGGTTTTTGTGCAGACTGTTTTGCCTGCAGCATCTCTTTTGCACAATTTACGCTCTCTGAGCAGATGTTCTGAGCAGGATTTTAGAAGTGGGCCAACTTACTTGGTCTCTTCCCAAAATCTCGAGACTTACTCTTGATTCAGCTTGTTTGAAAGTTTACACGTGGTACTTACCTGTGGTATTTTATCAAATGTGAATGTTTGGGAATAAATTGGATACTAGTATTATAATTAATGAAGATACTTTATTAATCGCGAATTTATACAAAGTAGTCTTCGAGTTGATTTCCTTATTTTGGTCGCGGATCCGTGTTGTGCGGATACGGTGAGATGCTACTCTGGTCAGGAGTAGACTGAATCTCTGGTCTGTTATTCCTTGTTGTCTAGTGGGTTTTTACAGCTTGATCAAAATCAGTTCGGGTGCTGTGGCTGAAGACCGACTCCAAATAACTGGCTGAGTCTTCAACACTATCCGTGCGTGTCGGGTTAAGATTAGTCCCGTACAGCAGTAGTTCCACGGCAACTGTTACACTCACGGATCTCTTTATTTCTAGTTTCTGCCAGTTCACTATATTGAGTTTCCGGAGTGACACAGAAGTCGAACGCAGAATCTAAAGGACGAGCTGTTAGCTAGACAGCTCCTAGGGCCACGAATAACCGGGTCTTTGTCCTTCGAATGAAACACACAGTCCCAAATCCATATGCGAAAGCACGTGGCGCGGGCTTCTTTTCAGATACGTAATCGTCTACACAGGCTTTGGTAGACAAAAACTCAACGCGTGCTTTGTACCGTTCGCAAGGAGATTTGCAATCGCGTGCTATCACGAAGGGTTCGAGTAGACTCGGTCCCTCGTTTTTGGATGGCATTAGTTTGTCCGATAGATCGAACGCAACAGTGTGCTGTTGTAGACTATTGTCTAGTACACAGTACGGCCAGGGTACTGTAAGGCGCCTGATTTTGATCCAGTTTGCTGGATGTAGTCGTGTGTTCGACTATCTTTCATTTTGAATATGCATTGATTGTGGATGTTACCACATTCTGATGATATTCAAAGGGCAATGCTTACTAATATCGATGGGCATCTGTCCTCGGTCAATCCGTTGTCCTGGTGGAATCTTACGGCCTGATCATGGTGAGGTAGTTGATGCTGTAGTATTGAATGTTGTGGGGTAAGTCCCTAACTTCCTGTTGTTGCCCTTTATATAGGGCTGGTCACATGACTGATAAGAAATTTGCATATTCCTTCCTGATTGAAGGATCTGGGTCATGTGACTCTTAATCCCTACATATCTCACTCTCCCTCTTGATCGGAATGTAAAAGAGGGGGAGATAAGGGGATTAGCGGAGGGTGCAACCTCTATCTTTATGCACATGAATAATTTAACCAAAATGAAATACCATGAAATTCCACAGTAATTACAAATATATCAAACTACACATGTACATTTTGTACATATTTAATGTCTGTACATTAAACATTATTTAAGCACTAAAAAGTGCTCCAGGGTTACAACAACTCTGTATAGCTGGGTCATGGCACCATTTGGATCATGGCACCATTTGGATCATGGCACCATTTGGGTCATGGCACTATTTGGATCATGGCACCATTTGGGTCATGGCACCATTTGGGTTTTATTGTCCAGCAATAAAAAATTTAAATGTCCAAACAATTTCTTTTCTGACCCCGAACAAAGAGATGCATATCGGATACATCTTATAGCAATTTAACTAACAATTTATAAACATTTGACCGGGGGGGCCCCCAAGCGCAAATAATTTAAGCCCTAAAAAATCTGAATAATAATAATTTATTTTCTTTTTAATTTTTATTTTATTCTTGTGCAAATGAATTCATTTTCATAAGAGCACAAATTCCTAGAGTCCCATGCACAGCCCGGGGTCTTGTGGCGAGCCCTGATCCTGCATTTGGTCCGGGCCCAATCAAATTGTCACCAAATGGACAGTGTTTCTCGAATCTTGAGGGATTCGAGAAATTCAAAAACTCGAATCTTTTTTCGGGCCGTTAGAACTGGAGCAGAATTCAGTGGCGCGGAATTTAAAAATTTCGCGCCAGTGAATATCTGTATATTCAGTGGCGCAAAATTTAAAATGACATGAGCCCCGATCTACTACGAATCCGTATTTTGACGTTTTCTTGTCTTAACAATGCCTAAGAAGAGGGAAACTGCTCCCCCACTTGACCCTACCACGTTTGTTGGCATAAAATTTGTTTGAAAGCCCGAATGAATGGTGGAGATGTTTGCTTTTACAATTTTAGAAATATGTCAATATCTTTTTATGGAAGGAGATTAATTTTCGTGCAGTTCAAAAATTTTAAAAATTCACACTTGGTTGAAACAAACTTCATAAAACTTTTTCTAAGTTTTTTTTGTGAAATTTATTACGTGATGAAAGTAAACTAGAACGTGAAATTCCTCCAAAATTTATTTTCTTAAAAAATAAAACTGGAAACCTAGAAATTAAAAATGCTAGATATATTGAAATTGATGATTCTTCATGAGTAGTTTGTTGTATGGTTGTATGGTTGTATGGTCCGTGACATCTGACATGGGTTTGTGCGAAGTGTGTTTTGAACTTGGTTCTAGTGGCGTTGGTGTTTGATTGGCGGGACAAAATGCAATTGAAAGCTGCGCGGTTCATGGTTTCGGCTGTCCCGTTTTGTTGCGGCGTAGACTCCACCGTCAGCTGTTTTTTTTATCCCGTTTTCTTGCAGGAAAGTGTCGAAATTTGCATTTCGATATTCTTTTCCATTAGCGGAGCGTAAAATCTTGATTTGTCTTCCCGTTTCTTTTTCGTTGAATGCTTCGAATATCATTAATTTTTCTAGGACCCAACCGGAAGATTCACGATATTAGGTATTATATGATACGTTGTGACATTTGTTCCTGGAATTGCCCCACCAAACTGAGGCTGTGTAAATGGGGAGGGAAGAGCAATAGAGCACTGGGTGGCATAAACACTAGTTTAATATAATACGAACACAGTGGGCGCTCGAACATTTCCAGGGGCCCCACCTCGCTCGATTAGTTTACCTGAAATTAAAATAAAATAATAAAAACGAAAATTGTTTGAAAAGTTGGCAAATTTGACACCAGATGACGTTTGTTATCCACTTTGCCCGCGTGTTATTTCACCGTGAAAACACGATTTTTTAGATGGTTTTATGGCGATTTTGTATATTGGGGAAACTTGCAGGGGGTTTGTTCGATGATTATTGCGAGTAATTAATCGGATTGAGGTATGTTGATCTGGAAATATTGGTATTTTTAGGCAAATTAGGGCTCGATGGTGGGTAGCACTAAGAGTGGAACGATCAGATCTGCTTCGGAAACGAAAATGCTCGATGTTCAGACGTTTTCGAGTGCTAATTTTGTGCTAATTTTGCGTTAATTTAGTCTTTAAGTGGATTAATTTGGATCGGTCCAAATTTATTCGTACGATCGGGTCAACTGCTGCGTTTTTGCGTTTTTGCGGTGATGCGATGTTTGTTTACCATATCGGGTTTTAGTGATACCGAGGTATAAGATTTATTCGCGGCATTTACTAATTTGCTGTCATTATTTTCCAGGTATCCCGGTAATCTTAGCGGCATCGGAGATATTTCTGACATTCGCAGTCAGTTGGTCGCAAAGAATTCAATCTAATCCATGCGTGACGGGAGAAACGAGGAGTTCTAAGCATTTAGAGTGAACGAATAATTAAATGGAAAATGAAGTTGCACTTGCCCGTAATTCAACGAACCCAACGAATAATTTCGTGCGAAGGTATGTTGAAACTTTATTGAATTATTTTGAAATAAATTTGATTTATTTTGGTTAGTTCATGACAGGATTGATATCAATTTGAATTGACATTTTATTCAATACAATCTACCGTGACAATTGATCAATTGCCAATTATTGTTGCCATAGTTAAATATGGCAACAATACTTCATAATTGATAAATTGAAAGAGGTTTTAATGAGCTTTTTTGCGATTTTGTTGACACGTAATTGATAGCTTGTTGTAACCCTGGAGCACTTTCTTCGGGGTTCAACATAACTTCGCATTTTTTATGTACAGAATGAGAAATGTTTATGTAATTTATGGTTAAAAAATGAATGAATAAATATATTTATTAGTGATGATGA
>JAQFXT010000663.1:0-29066 GCA_034683725.1 Strigamia crassipes
ACCGGTCAAGGTTGCTTCTAAAAATAGTCACTATTGGTGCTATTGTCGATCAGCGTCTTCTTGTGGCGAATAAGTGCTGTTTTTGCACTACTTTACAATTGTGCATGCGTAACAATGATGTAATGCCTGCGGACAGGTCAATAGCAATGGGAGTATGTCGTAAGTTTTGTGAAACAGAGTATAGGTAGATTTTTTCATTGTATGCAAAGATCAAATAACTTCTAACATAAAAGAATCTAGAGCATTGTCAATACAAGAAAGTAAAGAAGAGAATTTTGTTAGTATGAATGACGCTTTTGTGGCTCCCAAGGTGTCCACCAGAAGCAACACTAAATGACTAGAAGACATTTCTGGAACTAGAAACATACGTAAAATCATTTTAACATAAACAGGTTAGGCCTGAATGGACATGACCAGCATTTGGATAACCATTTGTATTACTATTGAGTAGTTTCAAAAAACCCAAGCCACTGACAATGATCGTAAGATCAACACATGCCTGTAGTTTATTTGATTTTAACCACTGTTTGTGTCATTAATCCAAACTCTATTATCATAAAATGATTTATTTTTCACTCGTTAATAACTTTTGCGGTACAAAAAAAGAAAAAAATCTCTCCATGTGTTTCAATTTTCTTAATTAAAGTAGAAAACTAACCTGTTTGCTGACTAATAATTTAAATGCATGCTGACATGCTTTTCTCCTGTGCAGTAGCAGTTTACGAAATTTTTCTTTTTCAATTACGGTAAATGTTTCATAAACAACAGCAAGCATCTGAAATCAAAATGAGAAGTGAAACATTGCCCGATTCATTTTTTAGGTTTGTTGCATTACAAGATTCATAAGAAAATAAAGAACGACTGACAGATATAAAATGAAAAATGCTGCAGCTATTCGTGAATGAGCATACGCAGGCATCATGACGTCAGGAAAACTAAAATAAAGTAAAATAAATTTGCATTTATGTACTTTACACTATCTTAACCACTTACTTTGCTGTAGTTAAAAGAACAAATAAGTTGATGAAACTTGACTGTAAAGTACGAAAATATGGATCATCTTTGTTAGGCGAAAATAAATAAAATCCTAAAAAGACAGTAAGAACATCGCACCGATTAAATACTAGCACTGAAAAACTGGCTTTAAAGGGTTTTAAGTGATGAAAAGTTAATGTACATTAGAAGTTTAACAAAAATAATAATAATAATAAATTTATTTCCTACAAGATAGGAGAGTACCTCCCAACAGCAGAAGCCAACAAGGCGAGGCACCCAACACAACATCCCAAAACACACATTCAGCCAAGATAATAACAAATATAAGCAATCAATAAACCACAACTAATACAAAATCAATAATAACATTAATAATACCAATAATACAAAAACCATATCAAAACAAAATAAAATAAACACAATAAATCGACGCTGCAACAAATAAACACCCCCAAAAAGAGAAAAAAGACAATAAACAAAATGACACAAGAACCAACACACAAACCCAACCAAACACGTCAATCCACCAACCAATCAAACCCAAAGCCACAAGGACCCAATCAAAGCTCACAATATACCCTACTGGTAGTCGGTTCGGCTTCTCCTTCAATCTCGATTGTGATTGTGTTCGTGTTCTTAATAAAGTATTCGCATGCGACTGTTCAGTGTTAAACTTATTTACTCAATGTTTTAATTACAAAAAAGTGTTAGTTTTATAGTAAAATGTGAACGTACAATGTACGTTTTTCGTAATGTTTCATGAATGTTTTTTGGGGGCCAACAGGGCGCTTTTCCTTTTGCACCAATAGGTGCAAGCGGACGATTTATTTGCGTTTTCTCCTTTTAAACTGTCCGAGTTTTTACAAGATGTAAAATAACTTGAAGACAAACAGAAAGAAGTAAACCAGGTTTCAACCAAACAAAAAATCTTACGATCAACAGGAGACAAACTCCAAAAGACTTCGTGCCTTAGTATGCATCTACGCAAACCTCCAACATTTAAAAAATAAAAATCAATAAATTAATCCAAAAACACCTGGATTCTCCACTAGGAAATAATAAGAAAAAAAGTAATAAACATACCCCCAAAATATAAAATTAATTTTAGAACTACAGGCAAAAATAAACCCCCAAAAAATACATACTGTAATAAATAAATAGAAAATGTAATAAACTTGCTAACTAAATAAATATGACATTGGTTCCCACACACATTAAAGATAATAGTAATAATAATTAAACCAACTTAAACTAATCAAAATAATCAAAATTAAATATAAATCCAAGTAATACAGTCGAACCTCGTTATAAAGAATCGCAAGGGACCCGAAAATCTGCTTGTTATAACGAAAGTTCAATATAAGAAATTACAGTACAAAATTTGTTTTCAGTTCTGTAACTGAAAACAAATTCATGTTTATCATAAAAAAGATTATTAATTTATACACGTGGTGATTTTTGTTTGAATTTAACTTTTAGAGTATTTAAAAAAAAAAAAATGTTCATTTCAAAATTCATTATAAAAAGGGTTTGTGGGTGTTAGAGAGTTCTTAAAACCTTTTTCTTCATGTGACACTGCACTTAGTTACGTTTAAACACATAAGCCATATTTATATACGTGAATTGTGGGAGTTTTGTGTATTTTGGGCATCATGGATGAAGAAAAGTCTGCGAGACAAGTGACATTGCTAAACAAATCGAATTATTCGAGCTGGGTTGTTGTGAGTTTATGATCAATCCAGAGCCAGTTTTGGGGGCAACAGCAGACTAGTGTGAAAAGTCAACCTTCAATTTAAGAAAAACAAGAGCATACACAACAATTTACTATGCGATTGAGAAGGAATACAGACAATTGATTGCCGGAACAAAAAGTGAAAAAGAAGCATGGAAAATTTTAGAGACAAAATTCAAGCTGGTTTCTTGAGCACGTGTCGTACGTCTATTAAACGAATTCAGTAGTTTGAAGATGGGGATCAGCAAATCAATTGGGGTTTATACTGCCAAAATTTGAAGAGCGGCTCAAAAATTAGTTGATACAGGCCACAAGCTTGATGAGTTGTATAAGGCGTTCCAGTTGATTAGACACTTACCAGATGAGTTTCAATCGATCGTACAGAGTATATTCTCTTCTGAAAGATTGTTGGGGAAACAGACTTTTCTTTCACCCGTTTAATTGCATAATTGTTAGAATCCTTATTTGTTTGATTGATTTATATTTGAGAACGACTTTAAAGTGTTTTGATTTGATTGCATATATTTAAAGGTGTACGAGTCTACAGACGTATCATTTGATGACTCGAAGATTGGAGTGGAATGCGTTCTGGATCCCAATGGACTTTTAAATCAGACAGTGAAGCGTCAGACGATGACGCATTAATGACTGAACAAGACAAGGACATTGATAAAGCTTTAGAGACCAAGAGTGTACCGATACCGGTAGATGACGGTTCTTTGTCAAGTGAAGAAATTATAGAAGCAGCTCACATACAACTTCAATGGTATAGGAAGGTGGTGGAAAGAGCGGATAAGTCCCGACTTGATGTCTATTATAGTATACACGATAGAAATGTCCGATTAAGATCTATAAACCATTCAAGAAATACTGCGTTGACAACAACATAGTTTTTGATCCCACGTTATTTGACTTTTCTCCAAAAAATGATTATGAAGGTGACGTTCCTAAAGCAGATACCAGTAACGATGAATCAGAAGAATAGGAGTTTTACCATGTGAAAATAGTGGTTCCTAAGAACTATAAAGAAGAAATGTCATCTTTGAATAGAAACGATTGGCAGAAAGCCATGAACAAAGAGATCGGCACTATGAACCAAAGAAAAGTTTGGGAACTAGTAAAGCCATCACCTAAGATCAGAGTTCTAGGCTCAATATGGGTTTACGCATTGAAACGCAATGAAGATGACAGTATGACATCAAGTGTGCATATTTATATGCCAATCTGCATAACAATGTGCATATTCACCAACTGAAAGGGTTTGAAGAAAAAGGGGAAAAAAATGTGTATGTTTGTTGCGTAAGGCTATCTACAGATTGCACCAGAGTGGTCGTGAGTAGAATATTGAACTAGACAGCCACCTAATGCTAATAGAATTTTTACCACTAAAATGATGTAACTGTGTTTATTTCCTTAGAAGCAATATTGTTTTAGTAGTGTACGTTGACAATATTGTGATTTTTGCCAATAGTATTAATGATATCAAACGAGCAGCAAAGCAAGTTGCTCGGAAATTTAATTTAGTTGAGTTGGAGAGACAAGGAAGCTATTAAGCATCACATTCGAAAAGGAAAATGGAGTTCTTTATATTCATCAAATTTCTTGTGCAGAAAAGATTCTGGATAGATTTGGGAAGTATTGTAAATCTGTTTCTTCTCTCCCAATCACTCAGGGATTTGTGATCTAACCTAACCTAACCTAACCTATAGGAAATTGCTGATTTCCTATACTACAATCTTTATCGTATCTGAAAGACTTAATGTGCACGTAAATTGCATTCGCACAATTTATTGGCTCAATTTATTCAAACCGCACGCTCTGGTGGTGATATTTTAATAATTTGATAAAATGAGATTGTCACGAATTTAATGTTTTAGACATAAAATATTACAAATTTTACATTTTACTGATTAATTTTTCATTTTGGTTTAAAATTCCATGTTTTAAATGCAAAATAATATATGTTTTAGTTGCAAAATTTTTCATTCGCACCGTCTATTTCGCCAAATACGTATAGAATTCAGTGTTGGGCAAGTATGCGGTACTGTACCGGCGGTAAGGGTACTGTACCGGCATCGGTACCGCAGTACTTTTTTTAACGCCCCCAAGTACCGTGTACTGTTGACGACGCACCGAAATACCATGTACCAGTACCGCGATACTTTTTTGACGGTACCGGCCCAACACTGATAGTATTAATCAATACATTATGCAGACGTGCAGCAAAACGTTACGCAAACACTACAGGAAGGTCAGAAAAACGTCGCTAAAAAGTCAGTAAAAAGTTTTGTTTTTATGTTTTGATGTTTAGTTGACAAAATCACTTGTCAACAAATTGTCCTATTAATTTGTTACGTCAACAAAACTGTCGATAAGGTAA
Organism: Strigamia crassipes; assembly: GCA_034683725.1. NCBI lineage: Eukaryota > Metazoa > Arthropoda > Chilopoda > Geophilomorpha > Linotaeniidae > Strigamia > Strigamia crassipes. Next base: position 5,109 of record JAQFXT010000663.1, read on the forward strand.
TTATTTTCCATTAGTATTATTATCATAATCATAATCATTAGGATTATTATTATTATTATTATTATTATTACTAGTGAACATTACAGTACTGACTGGCGTACTGATCTAGAAAAAAAAAAAAAAAATCTTAATTTTATATTTACCGACAACAGCAAACAATAATACAAAAAACATGAGCAATGCTAACATGTCCAAAATTGGAGGCAATGATTGAAACACTTGGCGAATAAACCTGCAAAAAATACATTATTTTGTTTTAATTATTAAGATCAGTGTAATGCTTCATAACAAATAGATAAAAATGATCAGTGGGAAAGAGACAGTCATAGAAGAAAAAGGTGGTTGATACCAATATCAATAATGATGCTAGATATGTTATTTAACTCCACCACATGGCGATAAGCGACATTTAAAACAATACCATTATTGATAAATGTTTAAGTCAACTTTCATATTTTTTGCAGCAAATAATCAAATTTGTTACTATTATTTCCCTTTTTTAAGCAAAAAATGGGTTTTTCAGACATTGTGTTTGTTTTTTTACCACTTTCCAACAAAAAAATTTCTTATTAGCAGATTTGTAGGTTTTCAAACAAATGGGTCCCCCAAATTTAAAATACAATTTATACAAACATTTTTTGAATATGTGCAAACTGTTGTGACATGCAAATCCCTAAAAACGTTTTTAACGACCAAACAATATCATTTAGAAAATAGCTGTCTCAAGAAACAGAAAAAGCTGGTCTCAAACTTTTTAGAAATGTCATAATTTTTTTAAAATTCTTGATGTAACCCTCAGAAAACTCCAATAAGTGTACCTAACTTAAAGGCTTAGTCTTAATTCCGCAGTAAAGACCCAACAATAAAAAAAGATGGCGCATAATGAGCGCGATATTGTGAGAGCAAGATGGTATATTTGTGAACCAAATTGAATTAAAACGCAGTGGAAAACAGCTTCTTAAAAGCAGCAAACAAAATACCTTATGTCTAACCAAGATGGTTGACAACAGAAAAAACAAAATGGCTGACATTCAAGAAAGAATAAACCAGAATAAAACACACACCCAATATGTCTGTCAAATGTTTAGAGTACATGTCAAGTGCTACTAAACAAACAAGGGCTTAACACACACCCAGTGTAAGTGGCCCAACTAATAACAAAAGTGGAAATGAACAATAGAATTCAATAAAGAACAAGCAACTTACTGAATTGGAATTAAGCCTAGAACAAAAGCAAACTCCTAGTTTGCTCGTTCTAACCATGTGAAGCCATATCTCCAAAATGCTAGGCCTATATGCTAAATAAATTAGGTCTAAAATTCCAGTGAAAAATTTCGCTGAAAAAACCTAACAATCAACTCTAGTTCTTAACTAGAGAACAATGCTTCCGAAGCAGCTAGAAAACTTTCATGTAATCTGAGCCAGAAACACACTACGAGTGAGCTCCTAGTGTGTTTGTGTTTTGGCAAGTTGTGACGGTTTAAAACCGTAGTAAAACACAAATTTGATACTATATGGCGCAATTGCGCCAAGTGATGGCAGAATTCTTCACAATTCATAAAACGCTTGTTTTATAGAAGTAAGACATAAAAACACGCGTTTTATATGTCTAGAGAACAGAGAAATATATATACTCTTTATTACTTAATAGTAAAATATATTTTAGCAGGTTTCTGCACCAATTCAATAGAATTAGTAAAGTCTAATAAAGACCTGTTAGGGATTAGCCACCCCTTTTAAGGGATTAAGATATGCGCCTGCGTATCCTAATTCTTTGGACCCCTGGACAGCAAAAGTGTCCCCGGTATTCACTTCTTGTGTCCTGGGTATCCATATCCCCTATCACCTGATTGGAAGGATTCCCAGAACCAGTGTCCTAATTGGAACACTGAGATAATCCTGAACTGAGTACAGTATATAAGATGGTTTCCAACCAGAAACAGCCCCTAGGCAGTGAATACTAAAATTGAACTATATTGAGAATATATGTTGCACTTATCTAACAAATAGGTGTAGTTTTCCTCTGATGATAGAGACGCCTGATCATTGCTGTGGTCAGAAGCCGTTGTGTACGTTGCCGGTCCGATCGATTGATGCCGTCATACGCACTGAACGTTACCGGGCGTGTGCCCCAAGGCACGGAGCGAATGGTGAAGTCGCCACATATATCTGAATACCGTGCGGACGCACGATGCTGACTGATATTGTGTGGTGATAATAAGTCCCGATCATGCTTCAACAGTAATACCATGCAGATGCATAAAAAAGAACGTTAAACGTGATTACTTCCCCCGTCTCGCTGCATTAAGCGGCAAGATTCCCAACACTGACATGTATTGAGTGAATACAGATTGCTGCAATCGACGAGTAGCCCCGTACGTGTCCAATGCCTTTCCCACTTTTCCACAGTGTTAACACGACGTTAGTTCCGCCAAAGACGTTATCCGAAACGTCGGACCCTCACATTGTTGTGGCGATGCAGCACGAAACAAACTTGAAATCCCCAACTTTTTGAATGCAGCTAGTTTTTTTGTCTTGGTAAACAGTTTAGTAGCAGTCATTAATACCCTCTTATATGTTGGAAAAAATACACGCAAACTAATGGGACCGCCAACACGTCACCAGAAGGCAGTCGAAAAAAACGTGCAATGGACGTAATGTTATTTTAACCAATCTAAGAACGCAATGTAAAGTGTATAAATGTAAATGTTTTGTCTTAAAAAAAACTCACTTAGTAATACAACACGGTGTGCGATACTGACTTCCTACAAATGGTAGCACAAAGACAGTTCAAAATCCATCGACACTTTTGACAAAATTCTACGACGAGAATAAGACGATTACAAAGTCCGCACACAGGCGCCAAATTCAAAGTCAAGATTCGACGATAATCTCAATTTCAAAAACACACGTGTTTGATCGATGACAACCGAGGATAAAATCAATTACAAAATTAAACAGTTGAACAATGATAACTATATCCTATGGGCGATGAGGATTGAGGCCATTTTAGAAAACGAACCACCACGTGGAACCTGTTAATGTTTCTCATGTTTTTCCTATCATATTGTAAATAACATTATGTTTACTGAAATTCCTTGTTTATTATAGGCACCTTTTGTATGGGAATATACTGTGTATTTTTATCACATTGTTAATTTTTACCTATAGATAGCACTTATTTGAATTACTATAGTTATGAATTTTTGTCACCAGATGGCGCTGCCTTATTGTATAAAGATGGCAGCTCCCATCCAGTTTGTATCACTCACTCACTCAATCACTCACTCTCTATGTCATTAGGAATTGTACAAGTGTTGCAATTATCTGTATAGTATTTTGTTTGGATTTTATGAACATTATTGGACCATTTTGTTGTGAGTTTTATTTTGTATATACAACATAATTTTGAGACTAGCACAAAGTTGTGCAGGACAATTTTTCACTCTATTTTCAACACGAGTCAAGGTCGACATAGAATCCAACATGGCGGCGCCAATAAACAATGAGACAAAATAGTGCATTAGTTCTGCGCCATATATACATTCGCACTACAACATTTTAAGTGTGTTTTCCTTCTGAACATTTGTGCATAAAATATTTGTGCAAGGCAAGAGCAATATTTTGGCAAATTTATATTATTTTCCCTGGTGGCTTGGAATTTTTCCACCTCGTTTTTGAGTCAATTTCCACAAAACCTAAGGTGCGGCCGATTTCGACAAAATTGAAAAAACGTACAAAACATAGAAGAGAAACAACAATGCAGCAAGAGCGATAATCATCGGAACACTAACAAACGAGCAAGTATTACGATATTACGGGGTAAAAAATGCCAAGAAATTTTGGAAACAAATTGAAAAAATCATGGCAATCGACACCAAGCAATTCCAATACGACTGCATAAACAAACTGACGCATTCAAAGATGACATCGAACGAAACAATAGACCAATATTTCAATCAAATCGAGGCCCTAAGGACCAAAAGCGCGTCATTCGGTACGACAATTCCGGACGATCAGGCCAAACACTTTGCAACAGTGCACTGCAAAAAGAATTCCGCGCAGCGGCACAAGGTATCAGGGCAAACCTATCATTAACAACCCAACAAACCCGGACAATCCTGAAGCAATGCGAAGAAGCGACCAGAGAAGACAAAAGTTCGGACAACGCATACAAAACCGAGAACCGAAGGAAGTATGACGGCAACGATACGAGAAAATGCTACAATTGCAACAGGACCGGCCCCATAGCAAACAAATGTAAGAACCCAACCTTTTCTTTGAATTGCGAAGGAAGCGGACACAAATCCAACGCATGCACAAAACCAAGGAGAGAAAGGATGAACACAAAGCGAGTCAAGAATACGGCAAAACCAAACCGACGCAACCCCAAGACGGAAAGCAACAACATGTACGCATACAAAGTCATGCTGGTCGCACACGACAAGAAAGAAGAAAGCGAACAAGCACAAGTCAGCAAGGAAACAAACATCCGATGGCTAGTAAATTCCGGCGCAACAAGCCACATGGTTAAGGCAAGAGAAATTTTCGATACTTAGGACAATCAAAGGATTTCATGAAACTCTGGCACACGGACCTCATCGAACCTATACAACCAGACTCTCTCAGAAGATCAAAATACGAATTGACAATAGTAGACGATTGGAGCCAAAAAACAATGGTGCAAATCCTAAAAACAAAAGATTAGATGGCAGACGAATTAAAGAAACTCATTACACGATGCAAAAACGAGACAAAGCGACGACTAAAAAGGATCAGAAGCAACAACGGCAGGGAGTTTATTGTTGGAACACTGAAAGAATGGTTCAAAAACTACGAAGTGGACCACCAATTGAGAATGCCCTTCACACCGCAGAGCAACGGGATAGCAGAATGCCAAAACCGGACGATAATCGAAATGGCACAAACAATGCTGTGCGACGCGAGATTGCCACTAAGTTTTTAAGTCGAATGCGTGTGTACAACAGCACACATCAAAAATCGATGCATGACCAGGATACACAGACGCACACCACAACAAATCTGGAGGGGAACCAAACCAAGTGTAAAATATCTCCGATGACATAGATGCTTTCACACTTATGAAAAACATGAATCGAAAGAAATTGGATCCGATAGCAAACAAGGGGATCTTTATAGGATATTCCCAGACACGAAGGGGCTACAGGATCTACAACATCCAGACAAAAATCGCAACAGAAGTTTATCGAAAACAAACTAGGGGCACCAATGCTCTACAGAGAAGCTGAAGCAAAAAAATCCCCCAAACATGCGCTTTTGGAAATAAACACGCAAAACAACGCACCCAACAAAGAAGAGAACAACAAACAACCAGAAGAAGAACAAGAAGAAAACCCCGACCATGAAGAAGCCGAACCAGAACGAACAATTCAAAGGAAGCCACGAGCAGCCAAAGAAGTCTGCAAAGCTCGCGCCATCAACGCCAGAAGAGAAAACGAAGAGGAACTTCTACGACAAAGAGTAAAGAAATCTACACGAATTTGAGAAAGAACCATGGCCAACGTTTCGAAAAAGATCAAACCCTCCTCCAATACAACGACACGATGCAATTGATCAATGCCGAGTGGATGAAGGCCAGGAGCGAAGAAATCCAATCAATAGAAAAACGCAATGTATGGACGGTGATGACACTCCCCGAAAACAAAAAAGCAGTAAAATCAAAATAGATAAACAAGATAAAAATGAATCCCAACCCCGACAAAAAACGATTTAAAGCGAGACACGTGGCCGCAGGATATTCCCAGAAGTGGGGACAAGACTACCACACAACATTTGCGCTAGTAATACAAATAGAAACGCTGAGGACACTCGTAAATGAAACAGCCAAGCGGGGAAAAACTGATCCAATACGATGTCTGAATGAAGAAATTTACATGCACCAACCAGAAGGACACAAAAAAGAACCAGAGGAACAGGTGTCCAAGCTTGCAAAGAGCATTTACAGACCAAAACAATCAGGGAGATGTTGGTACGTGAAACTAATACAACTGTTGACCAAAACAAAATTCAGACCCCTGAGGACCCATGTCTGTTTATCCTGCGCGACCACAATGAATATCTATTTTTAGGCGTGTACGTAGACGACGCGATCGCATTGGCATCATCAAAAGAATTTGAGGAAACAATAATCACGATGATAAGAAGCGAAGTGGAACTGATCCCAATAGACCAACTATCATCAATACTCAAGATTCAAGTCCACCTCGATAAATATGCGTTCATACTCTACCAAGCCGAATACATACGAGGGGTATTAAAACAAAACGGGATGGAGAATTGCGACAGCAAAACAACGTCAATTGACCCACAGCAAAAAATAGACAAACACAAGAACAGCCTGGAAACAAATCAAGGCGAATATCAGGAATTAATCAGCAAGTTAATGTACCTAGTGACAAACACACGACCCGACCTGAGCTTTGCGATAAGCTCTCTATCCCAATATAATGCAAAACCGAAACAAATGCATTACCAGGCGCTAAAAGGAATCATCAAATACCTAAGGAAAACAATTGACTACCGCCTAACTTACAAGAGGGACGAACAAAACCTGCAAGCATACGCGGACACCAGTTGGGATCGAACTGCGATACGAGACGAAGGATCGTTAATCAACTGGAGATGCAAAAAACAAGAAATTGTGGCGATGTCCAGCACGAAAAGCGAATTACACGCATTATCCAAAGGAGTAAAAAATATAATATGAACGAAAGAACTGATGGCAAACCTGGAACCGACAAGCAACAACAAAGCGATAATCGTCTATTGCGACAGTCGGAACGCGACCCAGTTGTTACAGACCGGACCCCAGAAAGCCAGAACCAAGTACCTCAACCGGCGACTGAATTTAGTAAAAAATGATGTAGAAAGGAAAACCATCTAGGTAAAACACATCCCAGGAGTGGACATGCTCGCGGACTTCCTCAGCGAACCACTCACCGGACACCAGCACTCGAACGAATACTGTCGGAACTCGGACACGTGACCAAGACTATCGTGAGTGTTGACGACCCAAGAGGGGAATTTGTTGGAAGAAATACGCACGAACTAATGGGACCGCTAACACGTCACCAGAGGGCGGTCGAGAAGAACTTACAATGGACGTGATGTTATTTTAACCAATCAAAGAACGCAATGTAAAGTGTATAAATGTAAACGTTTTGACTTTAATAAAAATCACTTAGCAATACAACACGGTGTGCAATACTGACTTCCTACATTACAGGCCACTATACAGTGATCCCCAAGCTACATTGCCTTTTATAAGGATGCCGAGCTTTATCAGATAATTTCTAGCGTGTACTTAACCCACCCCATCCCAACCTAGAGTCAATTTAGACCGACAAAAGTGTTTTTTTTATTTTTTTTTTATTTTTCCAAAACTAATCAGAATTTCGTTCTGAGAAATCATGTATTTTCTTTAAACATCATAACAAACAATAAAAATAATAACAGATTTAAAAAATAAAACAATGTTCTTCATGAAATTCTGTTTACCCCCTACTTTTGACTGCAATTTCAATAATTTCTATTTTTCTTTCAACAAATAAAAAACTAGTCAAATTTCAACATAATAATGAAATAGTCAAAGAGTAGAATCTTTTCATAGAATTTTGGAAATTTGTTTTCGGCTCGATCAAAAATAGCCTGCGTTGGGTGAGAAAGAGATTTTTTTTTAGGTTGGTACTGCGAGGGTTAATGTCTGATTAGCAGGAATAATCAAAGTAAGAAAACGTATCAAATTTAAAAATGTTTCCAAATTCTAGCTTGGCAAATAAAAATAAATATTAGAGGTTTGGCGAATATGTTTTTTTAACTACAAATAACTTACAACTAGACCCCGGACAAATGCATAAATGCATGCAAAAATTTTTTCCCTGCATATTTGGCTATAAATGCATATATAGTGAAAATCAAAATAAATGCATAAATGCATATTTTCGATGCATAAAATTCTAAACAAAAAAAAATGCATAAAATACCAAACTTTTCGATATTTTCCATGAAAAACATAAAAATTCTAATTTTTGGTTTAAAATTCAACAAAATAAAAAAAAATTCTGGATGTTTGGTGTTTTTAGCCGAAATTGTCATAACATTGGTGAAGTGATAAAAAAAACGTGAGAAATCATTGATTTTTTATGTTTTTTGATCACTTCTTAAAATTCTAAACTAAAAAAGCAATAAAGATCACATAAAATCCCATCTTCTTAATAATTTCCACAAAATACACACAAAAAATTTTTTGTTTTTATCATTTCTTTGCATTTTAAATCTTAAAAAAATGCTAACAATTCTCAACTTTTAATCATTTCATGGTATTATAATCAAAAACATAAAAACATACAAAAATTCTAATTTTGGCTATTTCTTTATTTCTTTATTTTGCATATTTTCATATTTTTTATTGCATAAAATTAAATTTTTGATGCATATTTTCTGATTTATTTTACATAAAATGGCATTGTCATGCATATTGTATGTCCTTAAAACAATTTTATTTTGCATAAATGTCCAGGGTCTACTTATAACTAATAACTTATAGTTATAAGCCAAACCTCTATTGAAATTGTAAAATTTACCTACGAACTCCTCCACAGTAACGATTGTCAATAAGAAATATAGGCCGAAAGGCACGTGTTATACGAATGTGGCTACTTTGCCTTATCAAAACAACGACAGCTTCAGTGAACATGATAATTAAAGCAGTTGCCTACATAAATAATAAAAATTAACTTCACTTTTGTATTTGAAAATGATTGAGTTTACCTTAACCAATGTTCTCTTATGTTGCAAGAAGGTTCTCCATCCTAGCCAACGTAATTTCATTGCTAATTCAATTCCAACAACAAAAAGCCCTAGTAACTCTAAAGCACCATGTACCTGAAATAATAATTCATCGAATAATTTAATTTCTTCGTATAAAATGTAATCTGCATGATAAAAAAAATAAGTTCAGCAATTTTTGATGAAAGATTCAACATATGGGAACTGCAGTGCCTGTCATAAATAAGTTGCCACCTATTTATTGAACTTTTAATGTTTGAAATTTTTCAGAAACTATTTCTCGTAAGCAAAATAGGTTTTAGGATGACTTAAAGGATTGTTAGAGCTATCATTTTGTTAAAAGTTTTTGAAAATAATTGTAGAGTTAAAGAGAACAAAAATTAAAAACCTCAAAAAGTGGCTTTTACAATATTTCTTATAACTAGTGAACAGATTGAGATAAAATTAAAAACTAAACAGTTTTGAAACCATCTATATCTCAGGTAACTTTTCTAAATTGGATGTATGGGTCTCCAGGACCCTCAAAAAAAATCATAATGGAGCTATGTAAAAGGGTTGAACAATGCATTTTTTCAAAAAATCAGAGCATAGACAACTGTTGACAAATCGGGTCATAATTATAAAATGTTGCAATGCTTCAATCCTAAAGTACCGTTTCCATTCCTCAAAAATAGAGCTTGTCACGATTTTTTGAAAAATGCATTGTTCAACCCTTTTACATAGCTCCATTATGACTTTTTTGCAATGACGGCAAAATAATCACGTTAGTAGCTATCTAAGTCGACAGCATCATTGTAGCCACAAATTCCGACAAAAACGTGTAAGATCTGAAAGAGAAGTTGAAACGACAATTCAAGATGAAGGACCTCCGAGCAATTCACTACTGTCTAGGGATAAAATTCGAACGAGGGAACACAATCGAAATGTCGCAAAGGAAATTCGTAGACGACATCCATTTAGAATGGAGGATTGTAAACCTATCTCCACACCCCGCGACAGAAACCAGAAACTGCAAAAGATGGCAAAAAAGGAAGCCGGAACAGAAGAAAAACCACTGGATCCAAAGGTTTATCCTTACCAAAGCATCGTTGGATCGTTGATGTATTTGGCAGTGTGCACACGACCGGACATTGCGTACACGGAAAGCGCACTCAGCCAGTACAATACATGTTTTACGATGACGCTTGGGTTGGCCGCGATAGGGACGTTAAAATACCTGAAGGCAACATCGGATCTCAGAGCGAATAAAAACTCATCGGATATACGGATGCAAATTTGGGTGCAAACATTGATGACCAAAGCTTCAAAATATGAAATGACACATTGGGAACACTTAATTATTACAGAAATTATTTTTTTGGGAATTCCTTATTACAATAAACTACAGATTTCTTGAGTTTTGGAATCCACAAGTTCAAAATCACGTGGTATGTTTAAAAATGGACACGTGCCAAATCTGCTGCACCAATTTTAGTTTAATGTCAACTGTTTATCATTATCCGTACATGGAAGTTCATATTCTGAAGTATTTTAATTGTTTTTGCAGTTTGACTGTAGTGCACTCATCATTTTGCTGCACCTCAATTTTGAATTTTTAGTTATAAATTTTTTGTTCGTTTCTCAATAATCCCAAATATTTCAGTGTTTGTTTGTATCACTATTTTACACAATTGATTAATATTTCAACAGTCTACCTGCACCCATTCCAGAGAAATAATGAAAAAATGGGGTGCATTCATCTTTTTGTCACAGACTGTAAGTGTAAAGTATACCACCTAAGACAATAAAATTTCAGGTGGTCAGTTCGTTTTCTTGAATTTCGTTTTCTCGAATCTCCAAATTTCGAAGAACCAATAAATTTTTAGTGAAAATCTGCCAAAAATAAAAAGTGCTGAAAACATGATAATCGATTGGAAATATCCTAAAAAATTGACCAACGGTGTCAGAAATTGCACGTTCGCAACCATTGTAAAGATACGAGCCAAAAACTGAGTTTTCATATCTCTGCAACAGTGCCAGATATGCAAATTTCGACACCAGCAATCTATTTTTTTCGCTGTTTCCAATCGTTTAAGCACTTTTTGCCACTTTTGCAAGCATTAGTCTCGTCGCTTTTGCAACAATCGATTAAAGTGTGCCAAAAAGTGCCGCAAAAGTACTGAATCGATGGGAAATTTCTAGAAAAATCGATTGCTAGTGTCGGAATTCGCATATCTGGTACCGTTATAGAAATACGGGCCACTTTCCACATTGCGTTCAAGGAAACGTGTGCGGTAATGTGTGCAGTAATATGTGCTTTACCTCCGATTCTAAACTCGAGGAAACTGAGTTCGAGGAAACGAACCAATCTAAATTGCATCAGTGGACAATGCACCTTTGATAAAGAGTAGTCACAATTTTTAATACAATTCTTCAGACAAAATTTTTCTTGCCTGAGAATGTCATCAGGACGTTGACTCGTGCATCCTTAACACAAATTGCCAGTTTTGTAATCCCAAATAAATAACAATAAATCTTTTAAATTTCAGTACAAACCCAGATCTATGTGTACCGTCGGTCGCATGATTTTTTTAAAAACAAAAATATAAAGTAGTCAAAATAATACCTTCAAAAATAATTTTAACCAGTAAATATAAAAAACGACAATTTTTGTTTACAGACTTTTATTTCGCCACCAAATAAATGGTAAACTAGCTTAATCATTGCGCAGTGAATCGTTAAGAATCATTCCTTAATAAGCGAAATAAATTGCGCACCCATTTAAAAAAAAAATTAAAAAATGGGCTAATTAAAAAAAAGGCAAAATAGGAGGCAAACTCTTTGTACGTGGTGATGCACCATTTACTCATTCCGTACACTGGCGCCAGTATTGATGCGATAAATAAAGTCTTTAAAAATAAACCGATGTAAATTGAAGTAAAAACATTGGAATTTATATTAAAATATTGATCATTTAACTCAAAAAGATCAAATGTTATTATGTGAAACCAAACACCGAAAGGCCAAAAATAACAACTTAATGCGATGATAATTCCATACGCAGAATAATAAAACAAAATTCAACACGATAACGCGCGACAAATTGCAGCTAAATGGACTGAAGTTGTGGATAACCAAATCTCCAAAGAAACCTGTTGTCAGTAAATACGCTTCATTTGAAATTTTTTTAAACTAAAATGGCCCAAAGAACATCGATCAAGGAGTAAGCAATGGAAAAACATTTGTAATGATGAGTCTAAATTTCACTTATCCGTTACCAATCAAGATGTAGTTTTAGATCGCTTCTTGGACACATTAATAAAGACACGACTGACTAGTGTTCTTCTATTCTAATTCTAAAATGTGTACTCTGATTTGCATAGGTTAGTTTTTATTAAAATTATTTTTGAAAGTCCAATTTTGACCGTTTCAAAAAAGTAATCTGGCCCAATACACATAGGCATGGGCTTGTAGCAAATAATAAACAAAAACTTACTCCAATTGGTACCCTAAATATAGGTACAGCTGGTTCTTCAATAGCAGCTAATGAAAGCAAAAGCAGTGAAGCCAGTAAATCCAGGCTATAAAACCAATGATTGTGAACTATGAGGTAAGCAGGAAGAGCATCTTGATTTTTTGGATGACTATTGAATTTGTCATTATTTTCTCCTTCCTGAAAATAATTTTAAAACATAGAAATTACTCCATCACTAAATATTTGCTATATTTTCAATCACAAATCTGCAATACATCAAATAAAAACTGCATAAATTGTGTTGCACAACCCTGACCGAATTGAGCACCCGTGCCAAGCTATTAATGGAGAGAGAAAGTCCCGCAAGAAACTCTTCATTACAGACACATCATAGCTCGGCCAAGGCTGTGCATCACAAAATACTTTATTATCTAGAAACAAAAAATTATCTCACCTGATAAATATAACAATTTCAATTGACAGAACCACACAAACATTAAACGAACAAACGTTTGTAGAAATTTATCTCTGAGATATCACACCAAAACAGTCACAATAAGTAAATAGAACTGATTAAAGAAATAAGTGTAAATGCTAATTTAAGAAAAAAATTGGCATTTTAAGACAAAAATGATTTATTTGGTCCAAAAATTATCTGTATTCGATCTAAAACATGCAGAGATTGTTCGTATTTGATCCAAAGCGCTATATACGTCATATTTACAGTGCAAACATATTTACATATTGTACGTTACATATTGTGTGGATTGCCTTTCTGGCCGCACATCACGGGTCCAGTGTTCAATGATAGAATTTACAATACACTAGCTGCATTCAAAAAGTCGTGTTTTAAGTGTTTTAGATGTTTGTGTTTTTAATTTCGTATTTTTTAACATCACATATCCAAAAGACAAACACCTAAAACACTTAAAACACAACTTTTTGAATGCAGTTACTGTTAGAGAACATCAATGCAAAATTACTAGAAAATTCAGTGGAGCGTGTCATGATCCGACTAACTTACGTGTTTACCTGGATAGTCTCTGTTTATACACTAAATAATAGTTTTTAATATATCACTATATTTTATTGCTTAAGTTAAAATACATAACGATGTTAACATAAGTCTGTAACGGTCGCGGATCTGTTTTGAAGCGGATACAATAAGATAGTAACACTCCTGAGTTATGCTTATTCTCAGGTCTGTTTATTATGGTTTTTGTCTAGAGGTTTGTTTACAACGAAATCAGTTTAGTTTCGGTGGTTAATGACTAACTCCGAAAAGCCGGCTAAGTCTCAACTCTGTCCATGCGTGTTTTGGTTAAGACTAACCACAACAATTGAATCACTCACACAGTTCTTTGTCTAGTATTGCCATTTGCTATAGCTAATCATCTGGAGTGACAAAAGAGTCGAACAATCGACCACAAGAAAAAGCCATTAGCGTGGCATGATTCGACAATTTCATATTCATGAGTAGTTATGTTTAGTTTAGTCTAATGCAATGTGCTATTGTGTATGTTTAAGATAGTTATTTGATGTATGGCCCATATGAGTTCCGTATGAGCTAATATATGATGTAAATGAATGATATGGATGCTACGGATGAGTTACTGTAGCTGAAAAACAATAAATGATTTGTTCTGCCCAGAGTGATAAATAACACTCTAGACAATGGCGCAGTTGAAGTGCAATGTACGTTTGGCGTGCCAAGTTTGAGACACTGAATAATTGTCGTAGAAATTTTATTTGATCGTGTCTGCTGTGTGGTTTATTTTTGGCCTGAGAGTGAATTCTCCTCATAGAACCTGTACCTTGCTTTCATATAGTGGTGATCCTCATTTGTTGCATATCAATAATTTATTTCTGCTTATTATAACTACCAATATTAAATATAAAATTGCCGCCCAGGATGGATGCCGCCACCGCTGTCCGAGAAAGTTCGTATAATTAATGCAATCGATGCCCTAGATAATATCTTCTGTGAAGTCTGTGCTGCGCGTTTGGCCAACAAGTCTAATAAGCGTCATTTCGCCAATAACCTGACCTTCTTACGCGAATTAGCGGATAACTTCAACACGCCGCGCGTCCCTTACCACGTGGTCTCCCACCACGCGCCGCCCCAGAACACAAATGAATACCTGAACATAAACGACGACCCAAACAGTAACGTTAACCTACCTAATAACACCGTCACTACAATCGACCTGAGCACTAATGACGTCCCCAACAGTAACAATAATCTATCTAATGACACCGCGGAAATAATCGCCCCGAACAAAAGTGTTGACCAACCTGACATAACCAACGACCAAAACAGTGTTAAAAATGATGACCACCCCAACAAAATCGACGACCGAAACAGTGTCAAATACCAATCCAATAACGCCGTAAATGTAAACGACCCACATGACAATGACGACCCGAGCATGCTAAGCGCTAAACTGACCACCGATTCACGTGACACCAAATCTGCCGCCTCGGACCAATCCAATAATACAGCGGGACCCTTTGACCACGCGAACATCCTTTCTATCCTCAAACGACTCAAACAAACAATTTCCTATATCGAATCTAAGGTTACGTCAAACTCACAAAATATTAACATTCTGACTGCAATTTACGCCAATCCCAACAAAATTCCTACCTACGCTAAAGTAATGGAATCAGCAACAGACGACACCACCTCCGCAAAAAACGCCCTACCCCAACAAACCTTCAAAGCACTGATCACATCCAACACCCAGAAAATAGATTCACTATCTGGCACTCAACACATCGCACCAGACCCTGAAGATGCTGCGCCATCATACGCCTCAGCCTTGACCAACCTGAGCCGCAACAACCTGAGCTGCAACAACCCGACCAACTTGAGTATGAAACTGGAACCGGACGAATCTATACCGAGAAAACCTGCCACCTCCCGCGATAGGCGTAACACAACAATCAGTACGATCAACAACCCTGACATTTATGCTGCCGTGACGATTGACCGACGCCCAACCGAACGACTGTGCATTGATAACATGTCCCCGGATGTGAGTGCCAATGTGCTATCGGCATACGTGAGCTCAATGGGTCTAGAAGTTCGACAGTGTGCCAGATGGCAAACCAAGAACGGCAGTGTCAGTTTATACATGTTCCTGAGGGTCATTGCTGATGACGTTGCACCTCTCCTTTCCAGTGACCGATGGCCCACAGATATCTGTGTCCGTCCCTTCCGTGGGAAAAACCTACGCCTTATCCGAACCCCCTTTCGCCGAGAGCATGGCCCCGCGATCATGTAAGAAACCAATGAAACCAGCTAGACCAACGACTAAACACGCATTGTCGAGCATATACATTAACGCTCGATCACTGCTGCCCAAACTAGATGATATATATGGAATCACACGCCAACTCCGCCCTGATCTCCTACTTATCACGGAAACGTGGCCAGTTCAGGAAGACCTCAATACCATGTACTCAGTCCAGGGGTACACAATACTTCGTGCTGACCGACCAGCACGAGGTGGAGGAATCGCAGTATACCACAGCCAAATCTTTATTGTACTGACCATCCTAGCCATCGAACACTGTGGCGCCGAGTTGCTAATCTGCACCCTAGCTACCACTAAAACTGATATACTCCAGGTCGTGGTCATTTACAGACCCTGTTGACCAAATCTGCGACCTTATCACCGATAACATCAAACCTAACATTCCTATATAGTTGCGGGAGACTTTAATAGTGACTACCTGAAAACGAGCAACCAGTTCACCGACCACTTAAAGTGTTTAAACCTTACAAATGATATGAGAAGTGCTATACGAGTCAATGGAAATGAGAGAGGATGGTTAAGAACAATGAGCATGAGTAACCAGCATGAGTAATGAGTCAGAGATGAGCGGTACAAAAAGGAAAAGGACAAAGTTACTAGTTGATTGTTATGCTAGAAGTCCAAAAGAAAGGATCAAACACGCGAAGACATGCGAGGGCATACGAGTGCTGAGCTCAGGGCCCGAAGTAGAATGTTTGTGTTGTGCCACAACAGTTAAACCCCAGCAGCCTGATGTCACATCAGAAGGAAAGCGACCAGCAGAGTGCACCAATCACCTCTTCTCAATGATTGAATCGTAGCTATTAATTTTTACTCTTACTGTGTGTTATTTTATTGCATATATATCGTTATATCTTTTTTATGTGTTATTAAATTAATGTTATGGTTAAAAAAAACCTAAAGAAACCCTTAATTGTATTCGCGAGTTTCCGGTGATGCATTCCCCATTTTCGCTCGGCTTGGGGGTGCGCATCACAACCTCCTGATGTCCCTATGCCTGTACCTCTTTAAAAAAAGCGACACTTACCAGAACACCCATGTGTCTAAAACCAACGGGTCCAAGGCCTTCGATACCCCGGAGCGCATAGACCTTCGCAAAAAAAAATCGATCGCATCCGCTCCACGTCAACTATTTATCGTATTTTGCAAACCGCACCTTCACCACGAGAGACCCAAATCACACAAAATACCCATCAACACGAGGTGTCACGTAGGGCTCTGTTGTCAGCCCTATGAGCTATTGCTCCGTGACGACCCTGATTCACGAGCTAAACTTGCGACCGATCCTGTACACCTACATAGACGACAACTTTCTTGTTCATTGTACGACGCCCCCGGACATTCAACCGAATAACACCCTGATCGATCATGATATCGGTCTCCTAAAGAATGGTATAAAAACCATTCTATGCGCCTAAACCCGGACAAAACTCAGACATTGACTTTGTCCCGGCGCACAAGAAACCCCTTTACATTACCATCCTAGGACTGAGACTAGATACTCATCTAACTTTCAGACCCCACATTGATAGTATCGCGCTCTACCTGCGTCGCACTGCCCACCTTGTAAAACACCTACGAAAAGTCTTGTCCCACACGGAACTCACCACCTTTATCAATGTAAAGGTCCATCCGAAAATTGCCTACGCCTCGCCACTATGGAACTATAACACCAAGAACCACAAAATCCAACTAAAAACAGCATACCACCGGGTATTACTTTTAGCCACTAGATGGCTTGGCGCCGTATATAATGTATATAATGTATCATTCCGTGTTTTTGAGCCGCCAAAATGGCGGCATTTGTATGTTATCGGTGTTTTGGGATCAAATTGGTAAGTTTTCACGTTAATAAACATCAGTTCAATTAATCGTAGTGTCTCTATCCCTTTTCTATCTCTTACGAAACCGCCCAACGAATTTCGAATCCGAAAAGTGCATTCGGCAAGTCTTGGTCCCGAGATCGGTGCTGGCCACTTTTCAGATTTAAAGTATTAATATTAATCTTGATATTAGTGTTTGTATTAATGTAAACAATCCTAACAACAAAAGAAGTATTGTTAGCTCAAGTTTCTAACAACACTACAAGTTTCTAGAAACAGCTCGAGATGGCATCGGTGAAAATAATTGGCACTGAAATGACATCGAGCATGACCCGTTGTCAGATTACTACAACAATGGATCTACTTCAACAATGGATGCTCGATCTAACTCGTGCCAAAATACAAGTCAAAACCAAGCCTACCGCGCAGAAAGAAATTCTGCATGAGATTTCTAGAAGATTTCTAGAGAATTTCCAGGATTTCCAGAATTTCCTAAATTTCTAAGATTTTGAAATCCAAAATCTTAGCTCGTACAAGATTTCCAGCTTTGGCAACTCCTTCGGTTAGAAGACGGTCGAGGGGTAGGGGTACCGTCCCCTTACCCTATTGTAAGAAAAATCTGAGGGAGTCAATCAGTTATATCGTATTTCATCGTTTAAAAGCCGCCCTCGAAAAGTAGCCGCAGCTAAAAATCGAGGCCACGAACAAATGAAAATGAACTCGGAAGAAACATTCCACGTTCATTTCACAGCCGTAACCGTAACGTTTGTTCTACGTATGTTTTGAATCTCAAAACGAGCGTAGAACGAATGAAAAGACTGAAAAACAGCCGCTGCTTTGTATAGCTTTGTATAGTACCCGGGGCCGAGAGAGACGATTTGTAATAAAAGCCGCGGCTTTTAATCGAAGAGATACGGTATACAGATTGCAAAATATATTTTAGAAACATAATTCATACAGAATTTGGTCAGTTTGCGGTCGATACGGAGAGAAATTAAACAATTGCTCACCCGTTAGGATGAGCTGGCTGACTAGTTTTATTTATATTTATAGTGTTGTTTCGTGCGTAGCAAGTAGCACAAGAACTGGGTATCCGCAACATTTGCTTCAGATGCCATATCGTCGCGACCCAAAAAATAAAGTAAGCAACATCAACCCCACCGGACTACGAGTAGATACGGGGTCGCAATACTGCCTGATATTTCAGCCGAATCAGCGATTTTTCTCTAAAAAATTACCGATTTGGCTAAAACATCATTAATTTTTTTTTAAAATGGCCTGGCTCATATTACCGCCGGGGTCCAACCGAGCCACCCGGGGGATCGGGTCCTAAAATATATTGGCCGCCCCAGCATTCATTCGGAACTTTACGGTAATAATGTAATGCCTAATGGAAATAAATAAATTAAAAAAACGTATTAACACCGAACTAATTTCAATTTAAATAAACAAAATACAATTATAGAGGAAATTACAAGAATTACGTAAATCGTAGTAACAATTGCGACTTGTCTCTAATTGCGCACCGACGAGCTATTACCACAATTATAGATTACCGCGCGCAATTGGGAGCCCAATGCGGTAATAGAAACCCGCGAACAATTAGAAGACGAACGGTAGTTAAGTTAGGTGTCTTTTCGAGGACCTCACCTAACCTAATTTAACCCGTTAGCTCGTGCGTGATCGGGTTAAGCGAGATCTAAATAAAAGCAATAAAATTCGAAGAAAAAAAAACATAAAAAAATAAAAACTGAACTGCGTAAAAAACTATGTAAAACATAAAAAAAAGATTTTCGGATTATACAACCTCTAAAAATATTGCAGCTTCGTGGTAATTCATCTCCCATCTTCTCGATACGTCTTCCCTGTGATCCTGTTCTGTCGAACAATTCTGTAGTTCCATATAGAATGGAAAATCAATGGGCGAGGTATTTCCTACTTCATTCGGCACATCGCATTCGGACGCTTTACAATGATAAAAATAAATAAATTAATAAAATAATAAATAAGACAGAAATATACGGCTCTTACAAAAAAATTTAATTATTTTTTGGTCATATTATGGTCATTTTTTTAAGCTCAGCTTTCATCATAATTTCATCATAAATTTTAATTGTCTCATAAAAATCCATAAATTGACTCGCTTATGATTAAATAGTTTTGAATCAACAAAATTATCCGTTGTTTTATACGATCAAATGAGCAGAAATGATTACACTATGATGTTCGTACGATTAAACTGTTTAAAAATGATTGCGCTACAATCTCAAAATGATCAACTTTTTTAGCACGTGGTGGGAGGGCGAACGAAAACAATACCACTTGTTGAAACATTTAAGTTTTAAAACTACCGTAAGTAAAAAATCCATAACCAAAAAGTTTAGCACGTTGAGTCACGTGTACTCAATATTTATCTGCCGCTCAACAAATTTTCAATCATCGAACTAAAAAGATTTATATGATAACTATTTTAGAGAATATATTAGTTTATGCTTTTTACTCGATGGTACAACAAATAGGATTTCACATTTCTGTATTATCCATAAGGCGCGGATCGCGGCACACTTACACAAGCTAGTTGCTCTTCGAAGAGCGGTGTTTATTCTAGCATTTTCGGTTGACGGGATGTCATCGTGAAAATCCATTTCATCGAATAATCGTGCAATTTATAAACTCTTCTTCATGGCTAAATGTAGCTGAATTATTGTTTTTTACGCAGTAAAATCGTAGCGAACCAACTTCTATTTCCTCGATCACCGCCGCAGCTTCTGCACCACACGCCCTCTCGCGACAACGTTTGAACCTAACGCGCGAGTTTCTGGATTCTCGCGTATCCACCGTGCAAACACCTTCCTACCTTCGTACGAAAATTTCAATTCAATAATTTTATCGTTAACTTTTTTTACATCCGTACGTTTCGTGATCTTTTACCAATTTTAATTTTTAAGTTGTATATTTCGCTTAGTTAGCGCGCGAATTTAACCGATCCAAAAACAGACTGAGGAATTCACGCATTGAAAAGAACAGCCGAGTATGTGTTTGAGCATCCGACCGCACCGAGGTGCATGAGCGCTCGCATCGTCAGCTGTCACGAGCCAGCGGCGTGAGAACCGCCATTTTGTTGAGTAAGTACTCGGCCGCGATTGGTTGGCCCGAAAGATCGCCTAAAGTTTGTTCCGAGTTGGTTCCATACGGTTCCATATAGCTCGTTGAGTGCGAAACAACCGCATATGAGTTTTCACGAGCATGCCGGAAGTGAAGATCGACTGGAGGTGACCGATGATCTGTAGTATAACATTACGTTATGCGCACCGACAACTACAACCGTTGAAATTTACCCGGCTCGGTTATTGTACATCAATGACACACTTTGTAGGCTCGAAAGAAAAGCGGGTGTTCAAATTAGTGCTTACAGGAGGTAAGATTACGTTTTGCGAAATATGTCGACAGCGGCACAAATTCTCCGAGCCTCGTTCAACACGTGGTAGCCACGACGAACCGCGCATTATTATTTCACCAAAAATACTAAACGAAATGTCTTCCCGCTAGACACAATTCGTATTTACGTACTAACAATTTGACGTAGTAGAGATTTAAAAAAAAAATTTGTCGTTAAACCTAATGATTCGTTTGAAATATATTCTCACTTTGTATCTAATCTCACTTTCTAGGTCCATGCGGTGGCAAAACAACGGGCCAAGCGAGATTGTGTACATTTTTTGAGAATTTAGGATGGAGAGTAAGTATTTCTTCGCTTATACGACGCAGTTTTAACCACATTCGTTTTTTGATTCAAAACTAGTTTAGATTTAGATAGACTCGTTTATTTTAAACACTAAGTAACTATAATTATATTTTATTTTTGGCACTCGCTCGTCGAGCCGACAACTAATTATTTTTAGAATTTTTGTACCTCGATTTATTTTTTTTTTAAATATATTTTTTTTTATTTCTCGAATAGGTTTATCGCGTCCCTGAAACTGCGAGTGTGCTGCTGAGGTATGTAATTTAATTTCATCCAATTGTTAATTGAAATACTGGTATTACGAATTCATTTGTTTTTCAGTGGTGGAGTAAAATTTACGGACTTGAACGACGATGAGGGTAAGTTTAAATTATTCGGATTGCTTCCGTTAATACAATTTAGCGATATTGAAGTTGGTGGAAAACAACATTTGATAATACAAACGTTTATTTTAACTAGGGCTTCCAATCCCGGACTGGTTTTTGAATCTCGGGATTAAAAAAAAAATCTCAATCTTCGGATCTCGAGATTTCCGGGATTAAGTTACAAAATGTCTGGAAATTGCAAAACCGTCAAAAAACGTCGCGAATAAGTTTAAAAATGTGGCGAGGACATTCGCAAACGCCAAGAAAACGATTTAAAAAAAAAAAATCTTGCGGCCAATATCTGTATCGGCCGCTTAAGAACATATAGGCCGATGGCCGATCCGGGTATCGGTCGAAGTCAATCTCGGGGTTCAAATACCAGCCGGGATCTCGGGACTGGAAGCCCTTATTTTAACCACCGAACGCGAGAGTCATACTCGGTGTTAGGAAGGTTTAAGAAATGAAAAATTAAAATTAGTGGCACAATGCCGCATCAAAATCAATTAGGGTAATGAAATATTCGGTGTTACGTAATAAGCGCGACGTGAATAGGCGCGAATTAAAAATTGCGCCTATTCGTGCTACTTAATTGTCACACGTACGAACAAATGCAACGTGGGTAGTGTATTACATTAGAATTATGACTCGGTGCGATTTTTTTTAGAAACTGCACCGAGTTAAACTACTTACGTACAGCAAAGATGACTAAACGCGACAGTTTAATGTCATCGAGTTATTTGTAAGACTAGGCACGATGTTCCCAGTAATTGCGCCTATTCGTAATACGTTTTAACGACGTTACGATTAACGATTGTAAATTGGGGTTACGAGAAACGGGAGTTTCTTTATCGTCACATGAAAGGGCTCGCAAATAACTGATGAATTTTTTTTTCTATCCAGTAACAGGATTAATGTAGAGAATGTTTTTTTTTGGTCGGACTAAAAACATGAAAAACACCCCTCAAATAAGTTTATGCAAATAGGTTACTACTATCGCTATACTAGTGCAAACATAACGGCGCACGACCGGTGGTCACCACTGACCATACACGTCAAATCACGTGATGGGTCTTAACAACTCACCTTTGCAAGTGCTTCTCACTGTAACTTGTAGGAGGGGCTGATCTGGGACGGAGGAGGGAAACTGGCCAGTCGGTTTTCGTCATCTCGTTTTTGAGTGTTTCTTTCCACAGAGGACAGATTATTAAACTGGTTAAATTGGTGGCAACTAGTATCGCGCAACTTCTTGCGTGACGATTCGACCCATTCACTTATTTCTTATCCTCACTTGGAGTAACTGTCGGGTGTCTGTTTTCTATCTCCTTCGAAACCACTGGATGGATTTCGAATCCGAAAAATGCATTCGACGGGTCTCGATCTTGAGATCGGTGCTGGTCACTTCAGTTTTTTGCATCAACATTTGGTCTAAATATCAAGATTTATATCAAATAAGAACAGAAAGTGCAGCTTCTTCGCAATACCTCGAGTTTTGTTGAAACAATGCTTATTGCAATTGCGGGTAAGCTGACCCAATGTTTTATGCAAATTTCTTTTGGTACAGCTTTCCCGCAACACCGCGAATATTGTTATAGCGCCGTGACCTAATTATTTACGCAAGTTTACCCGAGGTGGTGAATTGTGTAATAATGCAATATGGTAAACGTAAAGATGAGTTAGAACGAAATAAATGTTGCGCAGCGAGTTAATTAGTAAATTGGCAAATTAGTTGGTTCAACTAAATAAAAATAAAATTTAATGGAAAATTGTTTTGCCAGTAAAAATTAATTGAAAAAATCCATTCAAAAATGACACTAATAGGATTTGTAATTTCATCTTAAGATTAAAAAACAAAAGTTTTATTTTACAACTAAAAAAAAAAAATTGAAACTTTTATTTTGACAGTTTAAAAAAAAAGAAAAATTTTACCAGAAAAGCCATCATTTGAGTTAAAACTCGAATTCTTCGGCTAAAATTTTTCTTTATCACTCGGGGTAAAAGGAAATAGTGTTTTATATCAGTACGCACTAACGGAATTTGAAAATAATTAAAAATTGTTATTTTTATTTTTGATAGGTGCGTTTTCTTTTTAAATAACTGATATGGTGAGGTTCACAGTCTCCCCATTGGTCGGGAAATCTGAGGAGAGTCAATGAGTTATTTTTGTGTACAAATTTATTTTATAACCAAAATACAAGAAATTTTAGTCAGTTTGCAGTCCATGCGAAAGGATAGTTTATTTTATTTTTATTTTTATTTTTATTGCGTTTAATGAAATGAATAAATGCGACCATCGCGCTTATTCGTCATTGACTTATGCCTAAGCGCGATTGTTTTTGAGTTTCTTTATACACCTATCCCCCGATTTACACTGATGATCGGTTCTGCACAAAACCGTGTAAATTGAAATCTTGGATTTTGTTAT
>JAQFXT010000664.1:0-29064 GCA_034683725.1 Strigamia crassipes
AGTTAAAGACATCACTGATTTCTACAAGTCTAATCCACAAGTGTGAACAGGCCAAAACAAACTTGTAGAAATTAGACCTTTTAAAAGTCTGACTTCTACATAAGTTGTTCAAGTGTGAACTAAGCATAAAACTAAAGATCAATAGTCACATTATAGTTACTGTTCTGTCATTGATGTGATCGGTGCTGCTAGGATCGCTTGATGGTTACGAAACTTTTGATGGTTTCTTCTCTTCTGGTGTGACACAACACTATTTGCTTAGATGATTTTCTCATCCGGTGTGGCACAACACAGACACCACCGCTCTTGGACCCGAGCTCAGCGCTCGTATGCCCTTGTGTGTCTGATCCGCTCTCTCTCAGACTTCCAGCACAACTGAGTTCTTCTACAGTAACTCTGTCCTTTTCTGGCACTGATCTTTTCTGACTCATACTCATTGCTCATGCCTGTTGTTCTTAACTATCCTATAACATCTCATCTCATTTCTACCAACTATCATATAACTTGTATAAATTTATAGATAACATTAAAAAAGATACTGTTTGAATGCATCATGCATCACAATTATATAATCTGACACTTATTTCATGGACTGCCACTCAAAGATGAACAAGTTCAATATTAGTAATATTTTTCGCTACAACTTACAAGTCATCCCCATTAATACGAACAACAAACCATGTGCTTCATTTTTTAATCAACGACGTAACATCAATAAAGATTTTCTTTATCATTCGGCCAAAGCGTACTAGGACTCTTGGATTGAGTTAGGCAAAATGGCATGTGAAAATCTAGATCAATGTCTGCTAGATTTTAATTAATCAATTAATCAATAAAAGAAAAAAATAATCTCAATTAAATTTTGCAATAAACTTTATGTGGTGTAACTGTAATTATGTTCGTTATATAAACATACTAATTTTTTAATCCTCTTATTTATCGTTTGATATCATTTTATATCTCGCGGTGTATTCATCTATGACATCAGACAAGACGTTTAAATAATGGCGCGCAAAAACTTAGATGATTTGCTCTCAGAATTCGGAAATCCCGGTAAATGTCAATTAATATACGGTCTGATACTTGTATTCCTTTTACTGCAATTCATAATTAATCAGCAATTTAGTATTTTAATGACTTATATCCCACACCATCTCTGCAAAGTAATATGCCAGCCATTAAATTAACCCTTTGCCACGTTATATACATTTTCTTTTATATTGTTTCTGCCAACAGACGCCACCTACCAGCTCTAATAACACGTCATACGTAACTAAAGACGAGTGCACGGTTTATTCTTACTCCCACAATCAAAGTAAAGTAATAATTCCATGTCCAAAACGGTTGGACTTACGAAACACTTCGAGGAGAAATTTATCCTTCAAACGAGGTACATTTATTAAGCAATAACGACTTCTTCTCTTAACACCGATAAGAAAAGTACAAAGTGTAAAGAAAAACTAACTAAGATGAGAAAACAAATTATTGAACTTAAAAAAAAACTCTTCAGATTCGCTTACACCTTTGAGCCATCACAATGTAGCGAGGAAAATAGTCGGCTTACATTCATTTATTTTCATGTATTTGCAGTTTGATTTAGTCTGTGTGCGAGAATATCTTTTTCATTTCGCTCTCACTGTGCGTTTCTTTGGTTGTCATGCTGGGAAGTTTAGTATTTGGTTATTTATCTGACAAATATGGAAGAAAATCTTCCACAGTTTAAGCTTTCCTTTGCTAACTGCCGTCACATTGGCCTGCACTTATTCACCCGATGTAAATGATACTCCGATTTTGAGCCGGATTTTTTTTCGCAAGTAAAAGAATTCAGATTGCAAAAACATCCATTGTTCTAACTTATTAATAATGATTTCCATTGAAAGATGCGCAAACGAGTTCTACCACATATCTATCCGAACTGTTCCGAAGAAGAAGCAAAACAATTGCATCGTACACAACTATTTTCATCAGGGTAAAGTATACATCAGCAAATCAAATTGATAACATTATTTTATCTCATCACACTGATTTATCAAAGCGTATCTTGACTTTTTCATTTCATTAGCGATTTAGTGTTTAGAATCAACAATGAAACTTAAAAATTTAGATGAATTTCTGAGTGAATTCGGAAATCCTGGTAAATTTCAACTATTGTATGGCGGCATAGTAATTTTTATTCAAATGCAATGGACGTTTATACAGCAGTTTACTGTTATATCATCCTACGTTCCAGAATATTACTGCAAGGTACTGTAATAGCTGCCATTATTTCATTATTAATAAAATTAAGTGATAAGGTTTTCTTTGGGATCTTATAATAGACATCTACGAATTTCTCTAACGTCTCATCACACATAATTAAGGATTCGTGTACAACTTATGTTAACCCTTTAAATCAGACTAAACAAGAAGTTCCATGCCCAAATGGTTGGGTGTACAACACGCTGCGAGGAGAGATGTATCCATCGAATGAGGTATTTCGCACGAAACTACAAAGTCTAATTTTATCGACATACACTTATCTAAAAGCTTAGCAATGCACAAAAGATAAATCATATTTACACGATGTCATCTTAAAAAAAATAAAAGTAAAAAACAAAATGTAATAAAAAAGCTAACAAAAAGCCACATGTTATTTGTCCTCAGTTATAAAATGCAGTTAAAATCCACGTATCATTTCAACTTCCGAAAGTAAACAAAAAAAAAAAACCGCTAATATTTCAGAAATTAATTTTTTCAAAACGGTTTACAATTACCATATGCACTTTTGTACATCTTACAAATGTTATTCAATGTGTATCGTACATAAATTTAACTGTTTTCATTTTCGTTCAGTTCGATTTAGTGTGTGACCGCGAATATCTCTTTCGCCTCGGCCTTACCTTGCCTTCCATTGGTATAATGGCGGGCAGCTTAGTTATTGGTTTTTTATCCGATAAGTACGGAAGAAAAAGAATTATTGTCTTTGTGCTTCCTTTACTGTCCGCAGTAACTATAGGCTGTGCCTTTTCTCCTAATTATACAACGTTCTTAATACTCCAATTGCTGTCCGGATTTTTTTCGCAAGTAAAAGTTCATAATTTAAATACTTTACAGAACTAATAATTTTAATTGAAGGGTGCTCAAACTATTTCGGCCGCATATAATTCGGAATTATTTCGGCGAAAAATCAGAACAATTGTATCGTACACAATTTTACTTAATACTACTATTACTCTACCTGTGCAAATGTATTTGATGTACTTTTTCCTCAACTGGAGAACACTCGTCTTTATTCAGGGTGTATTTTTGCTAATAAGTGTTGTTACAAGCTGGTAATTATTGAATTTTATTCACTTTTAAGTTAGAGTTAACTAAAAATCATCAATTAAACGCATTTAGGTTTCTGCCAGAGTCAGTTACGTGGTTAATAAGCAAAAATAAATTAGAAAAATCCAAAGCAATTTTGAAAAAAATTGCTAAATTCAACAAATTGCCTATTTCCGAAACCTTAGATGAAGATTTGAAAGAGCAAGCTGACACGTTTCTAACCAAACAATCAAAATCTTCGATTCAAAATTACCGGATCTTGTTCTGTAACTCTTCACTAAGAAGAATCACTTTTTCAATTATTTACATGATGTAGATTTAAACTATATATAAATACAACGATCTAAGTAAATCCTTTTCGTCTTTAGGTTTACAAACTATTTAGTTATTGGTGGATTGACGTTCTCAATATCGGCATTAAAAGGAAATGTTTATACCAATTATCTTATCAATGGTATTTTACAAATATTTATTCTGGCTATTTGTTTGTGCCTATTTAATTGGTACTCTCGATCTATTTTTAAAAAAATTAATATTTATTCACCTTATTTTTCATGTTAAAGGTTTGGCCGTGTTAGGATGCTAATTCTACTGTTTGCTGCTAGTGGCTTATTGTGTGCTGGTGGATATATTTTAATCTTTTATTCTAAAAATTGGCATCAAGCAGTACAAGTGTTAGCATTATTTATGGCATTAGTGAGCAGAAACTTGACGACCGCAACTGCAGGCATGATTTCCACATACGCATCAGAATTATTACCTACGTTCTTGAGGTATTTTGACTGCGCTGATGCAAATTATTGATGATAAAACAGTGATGTATTCAAATTTTGCTCATCTGTTATTATTTGCAGATCTACAGGTCTAGGTGCTTATGCAACTGTAAGTCGTTTAAGCAGTATTCTTACACCTCAAATTTTATATAGATTGGTTAGTTTTAAACATGAGCTGCCAGATTCGATACAATAATAATTATTTATCTTTCACTAGAATCACGTATGGGAACCCCTTCCACAAACATTATTTGGTGCGTTAATGCTGATTGCTGTCGCCGTTATCTGGTCTCTACCAGAAACGTTTAACGCGAGCATGCCACAATCACTTGAAGATGTTGATAAAATCAGAGCAAAATCACAAGATAATAAGAAAGCACCTTTATTAATGAAGAAATAATAAAAAAAAATTATTACGATGATTACGAATTTTATTTAATAAAAACTAGAATAAGCAATACAGTGTACCTAATGGGTTAAACTTTGTATAAATAATATTCTTTCTGAATTTGAAATTGCTGGCAATTGTCATTCTGTTGTGTATCTGATGTAGGTCGTCTAGCAGACAAAAATAATATTGTAAACAATAACTATCACATTAATGCTATCGTAACTCGCTGAAAACAATGTGCGGTTGCTAACCTATATTTTCTTTATCATTCGGCCGAAGCGTACCATGACTCTTGGATTGAGTTAGTGATTGTTATTGGCAAAATGGCATATGACATTCTAAATCAATGTCTGCCTGATTTTAATTAATCAATCGATTAAAAAAAGAAAAAAAAATTTCAATTAAATTTTGCAATAAACTTAATGTGGAGTAACTGTAATTATGCTCGTTACATAAGCATAATAATTTTTTAATCCTCTTATTTATCGTTTGATATCATTTTATATCTCGCGGTGTATTCATCTATGACATCAGACAAGACGTTTAAATAATGGCGCGCAAAAACTTAGATGATTTGCTCTCAGAATTCGGAAATCCCGGTAAATGTCAATTAATATACGGTCTGATACTTGTATTCCTTTTACTGCAATTCATAATTAATCAGCAATTTAGTATTTTAATGACTTATATCCCACACCATCTCTGCAAAGTAATATACCAGCCATTAAATTAACCCTTTGCCACGTTATATACATTTTCTTTTATATTGTTTCTGCCAACAGACGCCACCGACCAGCTCTTATAACACGTCATACGTAACTAAAGACGAGTGCACAGTTTATTCTTACTCCCACAATCAAAGTAAAGTAATAATTCCATGTCCAAACGGTTGGACGTACGAAACGCTTCGAGGAGAAATTTATCCTTCAAACGAGGTACATTTATTAAGCAATAACGACTTCTTTTCTTAACACCGATAAGAAAAGTACAAAGTGTAAAGAAAAACTAACTAAGATGAGAAAACAAATTATTGAACTTAAAAAAAAACTCTTCAGATTCGCTTACAACTTTGAGCCATCACAATGTAGCGAGAAAAATAGTCGGCTTACATTTATTTATTTTCATGTATTTGCAGTTTGATTTAGTCTGTGAGCGAGAATATCTTTTTCGTCTCGCTCTCACTGTGCCGTTCTTTGGTGTCATGCTGGGAAGTTTAGTATTTGGTTATTTATCAGACAAATATGGAAGAAAATCCACCATGGTTTTAGCCCTTCCTTTGCTAACTGCCGTCACATTGGCCTGCACTTATTCACCCGATTTAAATACTTTCATGCTACTCCGATTTTTGGCCGGATTTTTTTCGCAAGTAAAAGAATTCAGATTGCAAAAACATCCACTGTTCTAACTTATTAATAATGATTTCCCTTGAAGGGTGCGCAAACAAGTTCTACCACATATCTATCCGAACTGTTCCGAAGAAGAAGCAGAACAATTGCATCGTACATAACTATTTTCATAGCAGCTGTGTGCCTTCCTCTGCAAATGTATCTCATGTACTTCCTTCTAAGCTGGAGAATTGTTGTGTTTATTGAAGCGATTTTTTTGGCTATGTCTACTGTCTCAAGCTGGTGATTATTGTACTTTAATTCGTGTTAATTCAGTCGGGGATGTAATGACTAACAATTAAAAGATTTTAGGTTTCTTCCAGAATCAGTTCCATGGTTAATAAGTCAAAACCGATTGAAAAAATCAAAACAAATTTTGGAAAGTTTTGCTAAATTCAACAAACTGTCGGTTTCCGACACATTAGAAAACGACTTGGAAGAGCAAGCTCAAGAATTTCAGCACAGACAAGCCAAGTCCTCGCTTAAAAACTATAAACTCTTACTTTGCCATCCCTCATTAACAAAAATCACTCTGTTGATCACATACATGATGTGAGTTGTAATCGAATAAGTAAAAGTTATCGCACTAACGGAAAAATTTATTTTTAGTTTGGTCAACAATTTGGTTATTAGTGGATTATCTTTCTCGATATCAGCATTAGAAGGAAATGTTTATACCAATTACCTTATCAACGGTGTCTTACAAATATTTATTCTGGCAATATTTTTAGCACTATTTAATTGGTAACAGTAAATTGTTGTCAAAAAATGAAAATATTAATTTTTTTTTGTTCTTTCCTTCTTCAAGGTGTGGCCGTGTCAAAGTTTTCAGTTTAATATTCGGCTCTTGTGGTTTGCTGTGTATTGGCGGATTTATCTTAATATACTATTCTAAAAATTGGCATCAAGCGATCAAATTATTAGCATTATTTATGGCTTTAGTCAGCAGAAATCTGACAACCGCAACTGCTGGCATGCTTCCCATCTTTGCATCAGAATTATTTCCTACATTCCTAAGGTATTCCTACTTTACCGGAATTAACTTAATATTAGGGATTCTGCTTTTTGATGTTTTTTAATTTCCCGCAATGCGGATCGTACCTAATTTTGGCAACAACAATGCACCAGAATCCCTAACTAAAACGTAGAATGAAACTATTGAACGTGTATTTTGTGAAATTATTTTCAGATCCACGGGGATTGGCATTTGTTCTACAGCAAGCCGTGTAGGCAGTACTATAACTCCTCAAATTTTATATTCGTTGGTTAGATCTCATACAGTACATGTGAAACATCAATTTAATGATTTTCTTTTTATAGAATCACGTATGGGAACCCCTCCCACAAACAGTCTTTGGAGTGTTGATGCTGATTGCTGCCGCCTTAGTTTGGTTGCTTCCAGAAACTTTCCATAAATTCATGCCGAGTACGCTTCAAGACGTGGACAAAATGATGGGAAAATCACGAGTTGACGAGAGAACGTCATTATTAAGAGAAAATTAAACTTAGATTAAAATATACCCAGTCATCTAGAAATTGGGATCAACCAACATATACTTTTATACAAATAATAATTATTGTAACAAATACTGTCACAACTCTATTATTTGATGTATTTTATTCTAAAAACTGAGCCCCAGATCAGTCTGGATTGCAGGGCCTGTCTCTAGTTGCATGGTCTCTCATTTGTTATTTGACCTGGATATTACAAATACTTTTTAACTGATGCATCATTTTATGTTTTTACATATGGTTCTAATGAGCAATTTCAAAAGTGCTAAGTACATACTTACATCAAAGTTATTATCTGTTTTCTTATGGTGACTTTTTACTACATTGATAAGTCACATCTCAAGTGAATATTTCGTTACCCTAAATCTTCTAAATGCAGCCTCTAATACAATTTGAAAGCATGAGAGGGGATAAACTACTAGTATCATTATATCATGACGTTCATTACACAATGGTGTATAGAAGAGACAGACGGAACGGATAACCATGCAGATCATTCATTAGGACATAGATAGAGCAGAATCGGGCCTGATCAGTACTTGGATGAAAAAGAGAGAGAGGGGATTATTTTCGACCAGGAATATTTCAGATTTTCAGAGAAACAGCATCCCTAGTCGTAATAATACTGATCGAAAAAATTCCACCGTGCCAAAAAAGCTACTGGGAATATTAGTTATTTCTCGTTATCGTCTGATCTTAGTCACAATTTTATGATGCCAACCTAGTCACCCTAACTCAGGGGTCGGCAACCTGCGGCTCGCGAGCCGCATGCGGCTCTTTCGATGTCAAGATGCGGCTCTCCAGTTCCATGCGCAAATATTAATAATTATATCATTTTATGTTCAAAACTCATAAAAAAAAGTATTATACTGCAGACGGACAGCTGACAGCCGCTTGGGAACCAGGCCCAGCCCTACAGCTGTACTGTGAACTAGCCGGCTGTATGGAACCTAATTTAATATTGTATTAATTCAATACCATAATATTAAAACAAAAATTTTAGTGGCTCTTTAAAAACTGGAAATTTTTGTAAATTGTAACTTTTGGCTCTTCCGTCTCAAAAGGTTGCCGACCCCTGCCCTAACTAATGTCCCGTCACAAACTTTGTAAGTTAAATGAAACAAAAATCATGAAACATTACAAGTTTTTGCAAAAAAAAGAACAAATTACAAAAATAAATCAGAAGGATTTATAATAATTTTTTTCAGATCTGCAAGAATCAGTCGTTGTTTTAAAAATATCTGAATTCTTCATTAAACCTGACGCATGACAGGAATGATAGATGAATGATAGATAAAATGCACGAAGCCAATAGACGTCAATTCAGTTCAAAACCGTCAATGAAGCATCGGAGATTAATTCTTATCAACAAAACCGTTTGAAACTTTGACAGGTATTGTCAGTGCTAATTCCATCAACAGAGTTGCAACCACGTTTACTTATGGCACTGAAAAGTTTGGATGATTTTCTTGCAGAATTTGGAAATCCAGGTCGGTGCCAATTACTATGCAGTCTAATAGTTCTTGTTGTCATCATGCAATGGACCATGATACAACAATTCAATATCATTGCTTCGTACGTCCCAGACCATTATTGCAAGGTAAAACAATTAAAATTGTGGCAATTATAAATGTATTCGCCTTAAAAAAAAAGACTAATTTTACAAACTATTTTCTAGTTACCATCTGAAAATTGGAATTGGACTCTAAACGCATCAATTCCAAAAGGCAATAACTGCCAAATGTATTCAAATCCATCAAACCACAGTGAAGGCCTCATGTCTTGTCCTAATGGATTTGAATATAAAACAATTAAATCCGAACTGTACCCATCTAACGAGGTAAACAACATAACTATCTTGTATAATCGAGTTAAACTTTGCTCTTTTAAGCTAAATAATCTGATTAAAATTGTCCGATAGTTCATAACAATGCTTTACTTCAATCATTTGTACTTTTTCCCCACAGTTCAACATGGTGTGTGATCGCGAGTATATCTTTCAGCTATCTTTAACCCTACCGTACTTTGGAGTGATGATAGGTGGTCTCATATTTGGTCATTTAGCAGACAAGTACGGACGGAAAAAAATTCTCAATTTTTTAATACCCCTACTGTGTATTTTATCAATTGCGTGCTCGTACTCGCCGGATGTACTCACTCTTATTATTACTCGATTTTCATTGGGATTGATAGCACAAGTATTTGATGCGATTATTAAAAAAAATAATGAGTTATAATTTAAAATTTCTTTCCTAATTAATTTTAGGGCGTTCAAACGTTGTGTTTAACATACCTTTTCGAATTATTTCGTCGTCAAATGAGGACAGTTATGAGTTTTATATTCGGAATGATGGCTGCCATTTTGCTCCCAATTCAATCGTTCATGGTGTACTTTTTATTAAGCTGGAAAACTGTTCAATTCGTTCAAGGAGTACTTATAATAATCTCGGTTATCACAACATGGTATTTGATTAAATGATTGCGTTGCGAGTGAAATTTTAAATTTAATTGTGCTCACTTTAGGTTCCTTCCGGAGTCGGTAACGTGGCTAATAAGCGAAGGAAGATTAGACACGTCTGAAAAAATATTGACTAAGTTTGCTAAGTGCAATCGCATTCCAATATCGCCGACATTAAGAGCGGATATAGAGGAGCAGAATCAACAAATCCAAAAGCAAAAATGTCTAAAGACCAAATCGCAAGGGTGGACGAATTTAAAATTGTTGTTTTGCAATTCTTCCTTAAGAAAAATTATGTTGATAACGATATTCATGATGTAAGTACCGTAAATATTACCCAAAAAAGTGTTAATTTTGATTAACTTTTTGTAGGTTTGCAAATGCTTGTGTTATGAATGGTTTATCTCTATCAATAACAGCGTTAGAAGGAAATTTATACACAAATTATTTGATTAATTGTGGCATTCAAATAGTTGTGATTACGGCGTCGTTGTTTCTTTTTACGTGGTGCGTACACCACATTTTCAGTAGCATACGAAAATAATAACTTATTTTTTAAATTTCCTTTCAAGGTTTGGACGTGTAAGAATTTTGGTGATTATGTTAATAACTTCTGGCTTGATGACTGTTTGCGCGTACACTTTGATGTACTACTTCAAAGATGGACACGAATCGATACAAACAATGACGGTTTACATGGCTCTAGTAAGCAGGAATATGGTTTCTGCCATAACTGCTAACATGATTACATATTCATCAGAATTGCTGCCCACAATCCTTAGGTTTTAATTTAATTTAATTAATTTAAAAGAAAAAATTACTTACGTTTTGCTTCTCTTTTATCAGAGGAACTGGGCTTGGAATCGGAATCACAGCAAGTCGACTGGGAAGTACAGTTTCGCCTTCAATATTGTATTCATTAGTAAGTGCATACACATTTTGCATCATTCTGTAAACAAAATGTAAAATTATCTTTGTTCTCTAAAGGATCATGTGTGGCAACCATTACCTCACACATTGTATGGTGTTTTATCGCTCTTGTCAGCTCTTGCAATCGGCTTTCTTCCCGAAACGTTCAGCAAGGTTATGCCAAATACAGTCGAAGACGTAGAAAGGATGATGAATAAGAGTGTGCCAGATGAAGAAAAACCACTGCTTAGACATGATAGTTTATCGAACTCGCTTAACTCTGGAAATAAAGCGATACCTGGTACAAGTTCTTTAATGAGAAATCAGGAACTAAAAAATCCCTTTAGTTTGTCCAAAAGTAGCTAATACCTTCGACGAGCTAGTACACGATACCGCCGTATCGCGTTACCGTGTTTCCGATTTTTTTAATACTTACAAGCTGGACTTGATGGATTATTTTGTGTTTGTTACAAAAACGATCAATATTGCTGTGATAAAAGAAGAAAAAAAAAATGTGTTAAATTTATTAAAAGAAAGCTTGAATTTACGCTAACTGCAAAATATTAACATAAGTAACACACCACCACGTGTTCCAGTATAAGTGTGAACAGCACTTCCGGTTCTAATTAATCAACACATGAAGTCAAAACTCTACTGGAAGTACGACACCCTACCTCTGTTTTGTTAGTTTAGTCAGAACTATATATATTTTTGTAATATTTATTTGTTGTCAAAACCAAATAAAATAAAATATCACGCTTCGAATTCATGAGTGCTGATTAGATTGCGATCTGTAAAAAAATAATAATAATGCTAGGCTGACTCAACGCTAAAAAAGAAAAAAAATCCCCCTAAACACTTAACCAGGTCAGCTCCGGTCCAGCCAATAACAGCATTGCATGAGGCATTTCACGCGTACCGAAACCTGACGCGATAGTCTCCATCTAGTGATAAACATTAAAAAGAAAAGTGTTTTATTTCTTCAAGTTTGTCGTCACTTCCTTTCCTGTGTGCCACTCGTCGGCCAAACGCCGCCATTGCTCTCGTGATCGAGTTGTTATGATTTTGCAGTGTTAGTGTTGATAAACTTCCGTAGCGGCTGATTATTAGGTAAGAAGTGTGAACAATTGAACAACATTCGTCGCTTGTAAAGGCAATTAATAATTTATTTAAATTGTATTAAATGCACTTATGGCGAGGTTCCGCACAAAGACGAAAGGGCAGAGAATGAGGTTTAGCTACGAGGAAAGAAAGTATCGAGAGAATCTCTTCTCTATCAACCAACCTGGGCGTTGCTTTGGAAACATTTCATTCACACACAAAAGACGACCCAGGGAATGAATGTATCGATTCATACGATAGCGCAAATTGTTTTGGTTCCTACCAATTGATATTTTCTTTCCTGCGTTGAATGTGTGTCGCGGGGCGAGATAAAAATATTCGATTAATTCAATTAGATATTGTTATTATGAAATGTATGTATTAAAATTATGCTCTAAATAGATAAATATTAATTTCTCCTGGCAACTGAAATTGCACGCAGTCGCAGCTATAATTGCTACGTAGGTGCAATGCGAATTTGCAGTTGAATTCCTTACTTAATAAGAGGTTTTTAAGTTGTGCGACGTCGTTTCTTGAACACTGGAAGCAGCCAAGCATTGTATTCTTGACAACTACAACCTACCAGTAGTTGAGTCACCAATTTATGACTCTAGGTTGGGGAAAAAAATGTTTGGAATAGTTTTACAGTTTTTCCTCCTTCGTTTCTATTTTTATTCAATAAAATCAACAACAAAGTAAATTTATCAAAAAAAAAAAAAATTAATACAGAAAAATAAATGACTCAAAAGACGCGTTAAATCATTTTATTATTATTATTATTTTTGTATGCGTTACACTTATTTCACTCTAATAAATATGGCGCATGCGCGGAGTGCTGAATTCCGACGTCATCCCGAGACCGGCTCGGGGTTTTTTAATCAATAACAGCTAGCATTTGTCCATTTTCCCTACCCGTAATACCCACGTCCACTTAGTAATCCGTAGTTTTATTTATTTTTCCTCGTCTTAACTCCCGTTTCGTTCGAACTTCATTCCTTGCGTTTCACCGTAAATTGTAAATCTCAGTTTGATATTTATCTGCCGCGGATTTGAAGCTGCAATGCAGTTGTTGATTGGCACCACATTACTTTTATCAGACTTAGAAATTACGTTTATTGCTTAGCTTTTAAAAGGTGTAGTAATTTATTTACATTTAAACATTTTAAAAGTATATTTACTGCCTTGGCTTGGTCGGGAGAGGGTAAAAAACACGAGAAAACAAGCGACACTGCGGTGCAGCATCGACACAAAATGTCGGAATCCATTAAGGCCTATCGATTGTGAGTAGCATTTTCTCCCTCTTTCCTTTTGCCATTTTCCTTTCTTTTCCCCAGATAACGCTTATATCGTCTAGTTTGTTGTCTAGCTACTTGAAACACTCGGAACTAGTCCTAAATTCCACCGAGGATTGAATTTTACAGCCTTCTGTTGACATTTGATGACATAACAATCGATTTTTTAAATATTAATGTTTTTGAATAAGATGGCGGTGATAACGCGTGAAAATAACGTGGGAAAAAAATGAAGCGTTGCGGTGTATGGGTTTATATTTTTATTTAAATTGTTTATGCAGAAAGAATGCGTGTCGTTATATCACTCAATCGATTCGTAATAAGTGAAACACATCCTCATCAGTTGATGTCATGCTTAGCTGTTAAGTTACTTGGTTTTCAAGGTCACAAATTACTCATCCGTGTAGTTCATTGACGTAATTTAAATGTAAATATTTGTTTAAAAATTTTTGTGTAACAATGTGATAACTTGCAGCGTTAAATATATTACTTTGGCACTTGTCCCCCAATTGAATTTTTTTTTTGTTGATTTTATGGGGCGAGTTAAAATGCAGGCAGCTGTTACTCGTTATCAAGTTTAAAAGTTTAAAGCCCGTGTGAATATGATCCTTTCAACGGCCACAAAGAAGTGTTCTAGAACCGAATTTAACTGAATTTTGTAATTTTTGTATTTTTTTTTTTTTTTTTTTTTTTTAGGAAAAAAATTGAGTCAATTGGCAAAATGACAGCAATGAATCAAGAAGAAATTATAACGAGCACAAAAACAGTGGTGCAAGGATTAGAGGCTCTTAAGAATGAGCACAATTCCATCCTTAATGGCTTGCTGTCGTCCCTGAAAGCGGCGCAACAGGAGAAGATTGATTCCAATGTGATGGAGGAAAAGACATGTATGATTAAAAAATCGCTGGAGATGATAGAATTGGGACTGAGTGAAGCGCAGGTATATAAAAATGAATTTTAATTGAGAATTTTGTAGATTAATATTAATGGTTTTAGGTTATGATGGCACTGGCTAGCCATTTGCAAATGGTTGAAGCTGAGAAACAGAAATTACGCGCGCAAGTTAGACGGTTGTGCCAAGAAAATGCGTGGCTACGTGACGAGCTAGCGAATAATCAGCAGAAATTGCAAGCTTCTGAACAACAGGTGGCGCAACTAGAAGAGGATAAGAAGCAATTGGAATTTATGAGTTCAATCAAGAAATATGATTCAGACACTGTGGTAAGGAGTTAGTCTTCGAATTGGATTAAAAATGGAATTTGTTTCTATTTGGATTTGTTTTCGTTCAGACTGAAGAACCGCCACCAGAAAAACCCAAAGAAGAGCAACCTCTTGATTTGAGTTTTCCAGACGACGAGGACGAGCAACAACAAGAAGGTTGTCATTTATTTTTGTTTTATTTGATTTATTTTAGTTTTTTAAACTAATGAATGAATATTTCAGCTCTTTCTCCAACTCCGCCTGGCCAAATGGCCGCTGCCGCCAATGCTGGCTACGAAATCCCTGCGAGATTGCGAACGTTGCATAATTTGGTCATCCAATATGCCTCTCAGGGCCGGTATGAAGTAGCCGTGCCCTTGTGTAAACAGGCGCTCGAAGATTTAGAAAAGACAAGTGGCCATGATCACCCGGATGTAGCCACCATGCTCAATATTCTGGCGCTGGTCTATCGCGATCAAAATAAATACAAAGAAGCAGCAAACTTGCTGAATGATGCGCTCACCATTCGTGAAAAGACGTTGGGAGAAAATCATCCAGCTGTAAGATTATTATTGATTGGTTTGGGGAATATATGTACGTAGCTTTATTTATTTATTTAATTAAATGTGAAATTTGTTTTGCAGGTTGCTGCTACTTTAAATAATTTAGCTGTTCTGTACGGGAAAAGAGGAAAGTATAAAGAAGCTGAACCACTTTGTAAAAGGGCTTTGGAAATTCGAGAAAAGGTAATTAATTATTGATTGCGAAATATATTTATAATTTTTTTTAAATTTGTTTTTAATTTGTTTTTTATGAAGGTACTTGGGAAAGATCACCCGGATGTAGCGAAACAGTTAAATAATTTGGCCCTTTTGTGTCAAAATCAAGGAAAATATGAAGAAGTTGAACGCTATTATCAGAGAGCTCTTGAAATATATGAACTTAAACTCGGCCCAGATGATCCAAATGTAGCAAAAACAAAAAACAATTTGGTAAAAACAAAGAAAATACACTGATTTGCTCGAATTTGAATTATTATTAAGATAAATGTTGTTTAATGTCAAGGCATCAGCGTATTTAAAACAAGGGAAGTACAAAGAGGCTGAAATTTTATATAAACAAGTATTAACTCGCGCACATGAGAGGGAATTTGGCAGCATTGATGGTACCGTGGTTTAGTAAAATCATAAATTTCGAATCTAATAAAGAAATTTAATTTTCCAGGCGACAATAAACCTATTTGGCAAGTTGCGGAGGAACGAGAGGAGAACAAAGTAAAGTTTTTAAAACGGCGCAATCCATGTGGATGAAAATTAATTTTGTTTGTGCTGCAGAATAAATACAAAGAAAATGCGCCGTATGGTGAATACGGCGGTTGGCATAAAGCAGCGAAGGTTGACAGTCCTACAGTTACAACAACTCTGAAAAATCTTGGAGCTTTATATAGAAGGCAAGGAAAATACGAAGCTGCTGAAACGTTGGAAGATTGCGCACTCAGGACAAGAAAAGAGGTAAAATAATTTTTTTGTTTAAATATTTTAAAAAAATTATTATTTTTTTAATTTACAGGCCCTTGATATAGTAAAACAAGCCAAAGTGGCGCAGGTTCTTGGTAGCGAGATGCTTACAGGTTCGAATAAAGAAAGAAGACGTTCGAACAGCAAAGAAAGTAGTCGGAGGGGTAGTCGTGAATCTCTCGATTCCGTGTCTTACGAAAGGAGCAGCGATGGTGTAGAAGAAGTGAGTATCATGTGCAGGCAGGGAAAGGACGGTTTTGAATGACCCGTCAAATGTGATATAAAATGTTATTCGGATTAAGTATATTAATACCCGGTATATAAAAAGCATTTTTGAATGGTTATTTAATATTTTTAGAATATTTATAGTGTGCGAATTGAATTTGATAGCTTTAACTCACATTTTGCACCTTTTGATCTCATTTTTATTCAAGTCACTAATTTAATATAAATAATTTTATTTGTTATTTATAAACCGCTTTTTAAATATCTAGTTTTTGGTGCAATTTTGTTTGTGGATGAAAATGTTGAACGACGATTGGCGTAATAACGATTAACTCTTACGCTAGTTTTAATTCTAGTTTGAGTAATCTAATCTGATTATTATATTTTTTTAATATACATTTTATTTGTTTTAAATAAAATAAGTACTAAAAATCTAAACCATTAATGTTGAAATGAAAAGTCAAGAGAAATGTGAAATGAGTAGATCTAGATTATTTACTTTGGTAACTTTTTTTTTTTTTTCTTTTTTGTTTTTCTTTTTGTTTTTTCTTTTTTTCTTTTGCAGAATTTTTTCAATTTTCGAAAGATAACAGCGTCTAGACGCTCCGGCTACAGAAAATAGATGTAATTTTAAAAAAATTTGGATGTTGAGGTTTGGTTTGCGTAGTTTTTCCTGTAAGCTGTTTGCACAATTAGACGGTTTGCGATTTTTACAGCATAATAGTTTAAAATAAATAAATATCCCACCGAAGCCGGTGATATTTAAATACGGCAATTAATATGGTTTGATCAAAACTACTGAATTGCTAGAGACAGCAAAAATTGAATTAATTTTGGATTTTTCATCGCATTTGAAATTAACTCGCGTACATGCATCCACCCACAAGGATAAACTTATGCTGGTGGGTGGGAAATCATTTTTTAAGAGGTGTTGCAGATGGAAAACGAATAGTATTGTAGGATTTGTATGATTTATGAACTGTTTATGAATATTGTAGCAAGAATTCTTGATATTAGTCATTATTATTTTATGATAATTTTAGTTTTTAAAGCGAGCTTTAATAATTGTTTATGAGGCTCGTCTGTCGCAGTAAGCAAAACATTAAACGTAATGAGCAACTTATTATCGTAAAACTCCGCCTATGGCCAATAATTCCAATTAACTAGCGACAGTTTTTGAGACTCGTTAGCATATCTAATTCACTTTAATGACACTGGTAAGCATTTAGAAGGGAGACCAACGCCATTACTATTTTGTTTAAGCGAAGAACAAAATATAAAACCACTCGATAAAAATCATTGTGGTTTAAATTTGTTTTGATGGAGAATTTAAGGATTGGTGAACTTGCACGTTGGATTGTGGGAATGGAAAGATGTGCAGAAGAATCCATAGTGATGATAATGAAATTGGACAGCGTGTTGTTTTAGACGTGCAATGTTGAGATTTGCAAGGTTTTCACGTCCACAACAGCGCTATCTTCGCCTTTTATGTTCACGTTAGTGGGAAGTTGAGCTTTTTGCGAGTTGCGAATGGAATTGACAAGTGTTTTTGAATATTGTAACCAAACTTTTTCGTTTTGCCGTATTCAGTTCAGTAATTTATTTGAC
Source organism: Strigamia crassipes (assembly GCA_034683725.1). Taxonomy (NCBI): domain Eukaryota; kingdom Metazoa; phylum Arthropoda; class Chilopoda; order Geophilomorpha; family Linotaeniidae; genus Strigamia; species Strigamia crassipes. The sequence continues at coordinate 17,678 of JAQFXT010000664.1, forward strand.
CGAATGTGTTTTGTGATTATTCGAGTCTTGCAACTGATTGATTAAATAATCGCCTTATTTTTTTTTTTATACCATGGGACTTAAGGGCTCAAGCTTTACTTGACTGATTCTACTTACGATTGGACTTTGAAATGTCCCAATTAGATACCCCCAATGTTATTTTTTGCAATGCGAGTAAATTCATTTGGGTAAAAAATACAAATTATTCCAATATTTATTCGGGAGGCGATGTTGCAGCTTATAAAATTGATATTGCATTCTTATTGTGCAAATGGCTTATTTGGTCTAATTTAAAATTCAATTGGAAAAAAATAAGATTAAAAACACAATGACACATTATAATTTTAAATTTTTAATCTTTTAATTTTGTTTTGTGAAGTATATTTTGATACATTTTGCATTTCTCTTGACTGTATTAATTAAGATCGATTAAAGATTACAACTTTTTGTTTTGAAATTGCAATAAAATTTTTCTTTAATGTAACTAATTTGACAAATGTAAAAAAAATAAGGATTTAAATAAGAGAAAAATATATATAAATGTTATATAGTGAGAATGCTTCCCTTGTATCAGAATTGGAGAATGAGACGTTCGGGCTCCTTAACCAAACTGCGTGCAAGTATTAAGAAGAACAGTGCAAAATTGGTTCAGAAATTTAAAGATGCCGCGGACAACTCCATGTATAATGTCTCTAATGCAGCAAGGTGAGATCGAATAACCTTAACCAAAACAATCTCACCCCCCACAACTTCAACTTTATTCTTCTTCCTCCTATATTTTTGTATGCAGAAAACGTTTTGTTGTGCTGCGAGTTTTTGGTATGCCGTTGCAAAATTTATTGCCAGTTTTTGGTGATGGACGTTGTTCAATTGATTTGAAACGTTTATTAGGAAGAGCTTATTGTGGTGTCACGATATCTTGTAGTTTTTATTTATTTTGGGTGGTGGTGGTGGATTTCACTCGTTGCGTGTCGCAAATTATCGTGATTTGCTGAATTGTGAATGACATGTCTCGCTAGCCTCTTTTGATTTATGTTGAAATGTGAGGAAAGACGAAAATAATTTTTTTTCTTATTCATTTTTTTTTTTTTTTTAGCATGAAACGCGCCAATTCAATGTCCATGCTTAGTGCTGATCACAAAGTACGAGTGTTTATGTCAATGTTTGAAACTCTGATTTGATTTTAAGTGTAATTTAATTTCAGGAGAGATGTAAGAGTAATCTTGTCACCATGCGGAGCCATACTCTTAGCACGGATCAACTCCGAACCAAAGATTCCTCACCCGTACTGTAATTGATGTTGCAAGCTATTTTGGTGAATTTTCTATAAAAATAAAATCATGATGTATAATGACAATTCTGGGCTTAGCGGATACAGACTTGGAATCAACCGTAATTATTTTTCAATTCATTTTTTATTTGATTCAAGGCTGTGAATTTTACGTTTGTAACATTTAAAACATTCCTAATGTATTGTATGTGGAGTCGATGGAGGTTTGAACAAATCCCGTCAGAATTGCGAATGATTTTTTCTCGTTTAATAATTTAAGAGGTTTTAGTCAACGTGTTGCAATACTATTTTTAATATTTGTGAATTTTGCTGCTGGAGGAGGATGGTTTGATGTGGAAATCAACCCTCTAATAATTGACGTATTAGGGCAAAACTCCGAATTATTGCATTATTTATGTGTTTTAAATTAAACAAATTGTACATTTTGAATTCGGTTTTAAGTTAGTAGGGAAGAATTTGACATCCAATTCTGTGTCGGCTTTCTTATCACAATTGATGCCTTTGCCTACGCCATTTAATGTGTATTTTGCAATTAGTAACATTAAGTACTTGTGTATATTTCTCTCCTTAAGTATTAAATAGTTGGTATTGCTATCGAGTTTAGCATAATTATCTCAACAAGAAATACATAGATTTTCTCATTTCTTGTGTTTGTGCCTTTCGTAGAGAATTGACTTTTCTTCAGTGGCATTCCTCTTAAATTTCATTGATTTTCTTCTGTACTTAAAAAAAAAGTCGACTGTTTCAATTGATTTTCTTATTTGTTAGGGTTATTAATCAATCGGGAAGTTTACTTCATGTGTATACTATAATAATTGAAATGCTTTTAGCGTAATAAAGTTCACTACAGGTTGCTATTGTGGATTGATTTGTGTTATCTGAAAACTCTTCGTCACAGATAATGATGGCAACGTAGGAGTGCGTGTGAAGAGTTATGTTTTTGCTTGCGTATTCGTATTTGACGTAAAGTTCTGCATCCGGTTCTTGTATAGCTTCGAGAGATTTTATCAAATTCGTTTTACGTCATTTGAAAACGGGAAAAAAAAAACCAACAGGAAATTGATAGCTGGTGTTAGCTATTCATTCAAAATGACGTCAAATGTCGATTTTTGATAAAGTTAGTCATTTCTGGAAATTATATATTTTCTGAATTAATAAATATTAAATGAATCATTTGAGATCAGGCTTTAATAACGTGTAAATGTTAGGACAACAAATATAGGCGAGGAGAATTGATTTGGTAACTTATTTTGCCACAGGAATGTTGACAAAGCGAGAGATATATATGATCCGTTTCACGTTTCCCAGTCAATATTAGGTGTGTAAAAGTAAGTTAGCTGCATTCAAAAGTAGAAACACAGCGTGTTTCGTTTTAACATGTTACAAAACTAGTTTTGTACAAATAAATATGTTTTGCCATTGATTTTCGATAGAAAAACTTTTTTCTTTCTATTCTTACATCAAAGGCGACCATTTTTGCCCCAATATTGAATGCACCCAATGCCTTTTCAATGTGTGAGATTATTTTGAGTTGCTATTGAAATTGTCAGTTTTCTTAAGCCGTATAAAAAAAGTTAATCCTCGTAAAGGAAAAATAGTGTACATTTTCTTGACACTAGTGTATTTCATTTCCTGTAAAGACTTATACATAATTTTCATCTTATCCCCATTGTATCGATTTTTTTTCCTACGCAAACTCTCTTATTAGATTACATAGGCCACACATTAAAATGTTGATTCTTTGGAGCGAATGTTTTCTTATTGATTATTACGATTTATTATAAAAATTAAATTTAAATTAATTCAAAGTTTTATTTTCACTTCAGTAAGTCTGAAAGTATTAGCAATTATCACGTACTTGCTTCAATTCCCATGTTAAAACAAATGTAAATGTTGCTTTGTTTTCGAATTGGACATTTTAGTTTGTTGCTCTAATGTGGTATCGTTTATGTTTCATTTCACCTTGGACGCGCCGAAATGATTCAGCAAAAATCGCTGTTACACCTTCGTTTATCTTTATGCAAACTTAGCGTGTAAAAAAGTTTCTGTGTACACCATTTATTAAAAGTTCAACACCATACAATTTAATAAATTAGAAAAATGAAAAATTAACTTTCTGCCTCAAGAATAATTTGTGCATTTTATTATTTAAATGGTAATGATTTAAAAATAAGTGATAGTGGCAGCCTCTAGCAAACAAAATATTAATTCAATAGAGACTGTTATGTTAAGTGATTCTTATTCACACCCTAGGTGGATTTTTTTATTATGTGGAACTGTCAATTAAGGTTACACTTTTAACTGTAATTGAGCTGCCTTCAGGTTTAGATAGTCCCTTTAAAGAAACATCTAAATTGGAAAAAAAGGAGAACGAAATTCAATTTACTTTCTAAAAGTTTCATTTCTATTTCTGTCATTCTATCAACTTTGAAATCATTAGACTATTATTGTTGTTCAAGATATTGAGTTTATTAAACATTCCTGAGAAGTGAATGAAGTAAACATTAGGATCTTTTTTCTTTTCAATTTCTACTGTAGTCAAGGCAACCACTGTCTTGGTATCATCTATTTTAAATCTACTGATTAGTTATTTTCTCTACCTCTTGACTGCCTGCAGTCTATCAGCCAATGCTGAAGTTTATTGAGATTTTACTGATAAGTTAAAACAAGACTACAAACTTAATGACATTAGCACAACTAGTGTTGATTTATTTGTTTTTGAATTATCACTGATGCATTATTGATTTTTTATTGCGGAGAAAAACAGCTGGATAAATTCAAAGAGTATCATCCATCATACTCGGACACTGATATTGCATTAACACACTGTAGGGAGTTGTTAAGTACTTTTTGATTAATTTTTTCTTGAAACAAAATCTGGTGTATGCAAAAGTATAATGATATAAAAAAAATTGCGGTTTTATTTTTACAGGAGAGCGTAGACTAGAAACCACTGCGTTTTTAATTTACGTTTTGGAGTAGCGTTATTTATAGAATATATAATGACTTCTTGTTTGCGAAACTTGTAACCAATTTAAATGTTGTGGTTAATGTCGAAAGTCATTTATACAGAATATTAATTCGTTTTTTATTGAAAAAAAAAAACAACACAAAAATAGAATTTTTTCTGGTTTTAAAATGTTTGGAACAACAAAATAAATTATTGCTACATTGTAACACAATTATTTTTGGTATATTTGACAAAAGTTGAAAAATTCTTCGCAACTCATATGTTTAGCATTCTATTTGTGTCAGAAGTGCAGTGCAGCAAAGCTGTTATGAGGAAAAGAGAAAATGCGTAATAAATGCCAAACTTCTCAGGGTATGAGATGTATTTACCATTAAAATTTTGATGTTATTACCTGTGCACAATTTTTCTAACTTAAAACACTACTTTTTTATACATTTGAATTTGAAACAGATATTGTGTTAAAAGTGAAATTTAAAAAAAAAAAAGCTAAAACCAATTTGTGTATTACTCTAGTATAGTTATTCTAAAACCAATCTTTTTTGAAAAATAGTTTGTTCTATTTATAAATTATGTCGCATTTTGAAATCGGAAATTGAATACAATATTGAAAACGCGTAAAAGTCATATTTTCATACTTATCGGCGGAATAAAAAAAAACTAAACCACTCAGGGAAAAAAAAAACTTTGCCGCTATACACAAAAAAAAAAAATCTCTTTCGTGATTTACCAAAAAAAGGGAGACTCACAATCTATACAAAACTTGTTTTGTGGCGCTTCAAACTAAATTGTAAGAGAAGTGCTGACAGTTGCAACTCGATGTTTGATAAAAGATTGTAGCATTTCTACAGCCACTAGATTCAATTTCTGTTCACCGTTGGTGTTTCTGTGAGAATCGCCTGCCCAGGCCTTATTAGAGATAACAAACAGAAACTCTTTTACTAGCAAAGTAAGTATTAAATAAATAACCAATTTCTAGTTCCATTAACGCCGGAAATAGCTGTGAAATTACTACACTGCAATTTAAAGCAAGAGGCAACTAGTACAGATTAATTTTCTATAAATATTTAAATCGGGCCATAAAATAAAAATCGATTTTAATGCGCAATTTGTATATATATCTTATAAATAAATATATATATTTTAGACATGAATAAAATTAAATTCGGAACAAAATAATTTAAAATTAAAATTACATTTTTTATGTTACAATTTTGAGTGAAATGGTTGCTAACACTTGCAATGTTGACGTCGAAAAATGCAAAATAGTATTTTCGCTGCATTTGTTTTATTAGAGTGAATGTGCGCTCGGATTCATTCTTTTTGGCAACCGATTCGAATGAAAGCACAATATTGAAATATTTATTTCTCCGGAAGGATCATTTATTTTATGAGTGCTGATGCTGACATCGCACATTAATTAACAAATTTTTTAAAAATTGGATTAAAACTGTAAAACTTCATTGTAAGTTTCGTACATTTAATGGACTTTGCGTCTCTCTATGGGATTAAATGCAGATGACAATCAATAATTATCAGCGAGATTGGAAAAAAATACAAGTTGTGATATCCAACCTTTACTTCTTTTCACGTGTACCTAACACATTCAACTCCTTTTGGTCTACCCAAACATTCTGTATAAATTTTAAATTCAATTTTCATCGTCACGTGATATAGGGGTCATGTGACTGCACGAGTTTCACATTGATCTAAGACGTACTCTGGGACTAGGTGGCACTAGTGGAGAGAGAGGACGGAGGAGAAATTGAAAGAGAGAGAGAGAGAGTGAGTGAGTTCAAAGTGAGTGTTGAGCGAGCCTGATCACGTCGACAGTCAACATGAGTTTGAAGTTGAGCACAAGCTCGTCTTTATGGCTACAGGAAAATAACTCGTACACGAACGTCAGTCAGGATGAGTTTCCGCCAGAGCTGCAGTTTGGAGAGCATCATCTGGTCTCAATAGTTACTTACAGTGTTCTGATGCTCATTTCTGGTATCGGCAACTTGAGTGTACTTGCATCGTTAGTTTTCCGACGCCGCAAGAAAAAATCTTTGGTGGATCTGATGCTAATTCACTTGGCAGTTGGCGATCTTCTGGTGACTTTTGTGATGATGCCACTCGAGATTGCATGGGCAGCGACCGTATCGTGGTGGGCCGGGGACGCAATGTGTCGCATATTTGCATTTTTTCGCACTTTCGGGCTTTTCTTGTCGTCTTTCGTGCTCGTGTGCATCAGTATAGATCGATACTTTGCCGTTCTCCATCCCATGGCCATCCACTATTCGTACAGAAGAGGTAAACTAATGTTGATAGGCGCGTGGATTATGAGTACCATCTGTTCTATTCCGCAGGTAAGATTTGTGGGCAATATAAATTATAAATTACATTTTTGAAGGGCGCTATGGGGCAGCCACCGATTTTCTGCTTTTCAACAGAACCAGATAAACTCATTCGAGGAGAATGAAGTAAAACACTCAACTTAGAGAGTTGCTTATCTGGCAGGCTGGATTGGGGGAAAATTGTGTTGGAAATGAGTTTATTAAAAGCACCCCATGGGGTTTGCTTTTCTTTTAAACCCAACCCAATTGATAGTTATTGTGTTACAGAATAAATTGAATGAGGAGGGAAGTTTTCAACCAGCAACCCACAGCGTATAGCTGCGATTTGGAAACTTTGATTAAAGAATTATGCTATAACATTTAAAATAAAAGAGAACTCCATAGGATGGCTGCAATAAATTCAATTTTAAACAAAAATAAGAACAAATTATACCGGGTGACTTCAATAAATTCAATCTTAAACAAAAATAATAACAAAATATGCGGGGAAAACGAAAAAGCGTTTTATAAGTTAACGCGGCACGACACGTTTAGTCGTCAACTTGTTCGTCCACATCAATTGTAGTTATCAATTTAGCAGCGAACATAACCTAGAGATGAAAGTACACAAAAACACACTTTAATTATTTTCTGCCTTCACTCAAACGTCAGTCCACGATTTGCTTTAATGATTCAATATCAGGTGGATATTATTTATTAAAATGAACGTTAGCTTTTAAATTAAATTCTATTTGAAACGTGGTGTGTGTTGGTGGTTTTAATGAAAAATCAATACGTGAATTGATATATTTCTTTGTATACGAAAATTACACGAACATTTTCAAGCTTCAGTTAACAGTTGTCGTTAGCCAATAACCGCAGTGATTAAACGCAACATTTTTTTAAGCTTAATATTAATCCAATTTTCTTTCGCTGATTAAGAGTCACATTTGTAACTTTATATTTTAATTATTATAAATAAATTATTGTAACTTACTTTACTTAAAGTTGTACCTGAGGTTGTTTTAGTTGATTTCGCTGCTCGGCAGTGAACCATCAAATATTAACATTTTCACATGGGACAAGACAGATAACATTTTTCAGATCCAAATGCGGATCTGCAGCACAGCAATAGCACGTCATTTGGAGTTTGCACTACATTAACTTCTCCATTACTTAAAAGAGAATTTCATGTGTAAATAAAACGTATGTTTAGATTATAAATTTCTAATTGTAATAAATTGTAAAATACTCAGTTACAAATAATTAGTTAATGCACTGCTGTGCGATGTTTATGCAAAAAGTTGACAGTACATGAATTTAACGAGAACATTGTGTATCTTGTATAATGGGGCTAAAGCAGTGAATCTTCGTTGCTATGGGGATTGAAGCTTGGATCTTGGATTTACACATTTTTTTATGTTTGCCATTTCCTTTTTTCAGCTCAAAATATTGCCACTTTTCCCTTTATTAACTCGCATACAAAATTCTGCTCGAATGAACCCAAGTAAAAATTTAGTTTGAAAAAGAATTTTTTTTAGAATGAGTGGACTTTTGACCTTTGGGCCTGGCTAATAAACGCATGGTTCCATTGATTTTTGTTTTTCAATCTAGAAACAAAGCTTTTTGATCTAATGATCACAAACGGGTCCACTGCTGCTACACATAAAAAAGTCTCTGACGAAACAAGATAAAACTTGACCGTAATTGCAAAGTACACATTGCTTATGGTACAAACAACAAACTGTTTAAAAGGAACAATATTTTTTATAATATATCACGTTTTGTTGGTACTAAACCAATATATTTGCAAATATTCTATTCCGCCGTATCTTTGACACGCCGAAAATAAAGGGCACAGATTGACACGAGAGCTCTAGTGATCCCGTAGTATTATAGACAGTTTTTTCGTGTGGCTGCACTGCAGAGCTCTCAACCTTTTTATTGGTTCGGCATCTAAATGCACTCTCGTTACTATCCCTTGTTTCTACTCAATGACCAATTTGCCATCACCGAAATCTGGTTACTGCGACTCGAATTTGTCAAATATTTTCAAATTTTTAAGCTAGTTGAGACCAAAATTCTCGATTTTGAAAGATTTGTTTTCTATTTCCGACCATTATTCTTAAATCTTTCGACAATGGTTGTGATGTGAATTGTAATGTCTGTTTATCAGGTGATGTCACAATACTATTGTACTTCGAAGTTATTATTATATAACACCTATCAACGGCATATATATTTGTAGCTCTTAAAAATGTAGTTTTGGCCAATTCTAAACTTCTGGAAAGTTATTTATGTTTCATTAGTTTCAATCACGTTTATATCCAGATTTAGTTCAGCCCGCATTGATATGGTAATGGTGTATCATTAGCAGAAGAAACACAATCTTCCACGAGATTCTATTAGGATTATAGTCTGGAAATTTTTTTTTTACTATTTGAACATCTTAAAAGTTTTAACCAACTGTGTAATAAGTATTATTTTTTTTACACCTGCACCTGGTGTATTTTAACAAAATGCTCATTTGCAGACCTAAAACCGCATGTAAGTTAGCTCAGAATGTTTTTTTATCCGCTTAATAATTTTATTTTTCTACTCAAGAATTCACTTTTATCTAAAAATGTTGAAAATGCATTTTCGCAAGTAAAATGCCCATCCTAGAGCATTGTTTTTATAACTAAAATTTTAATTCTTTATTGTTCGTACGCTAATAACTGTTGAGTGATGAACGTTTACGAGCAGAAAGTCAAATGATTCTAAAAGATTTTGTTTGCTATTGTTGTCATTGCTGTGGGCATGTTCGAATGAACACAGATTGTCAACACGATAACCAATAGGACGACCTTTGCCATCGGGGAAATGAATTGCACGTGGGATGTCAATAATTCGACTTGTATAAAGCAATTGGCAAGCGCCAGGTGTGTTTCGACCTGATGGGATGTTGGATTACTGATGATTCAAACAACAAAAATAAATTCTAGTTATCTGTTGATTAACCAGCCTTTATACACCTGTACGCTGCACCGATGGGAATTGGAATGCGGCGATACAGCTCTCTTTGTCAGTTGCAGCAATTCTTTATTGAAGTTGACAGGCGATTTATTATCGCTAACGTTTTTGTCGTGAGGTGCTGCGTGGCTAAATATAACGCCACCAGTCACAATAATAACGCGAAAAGAATTTGATTTAATTAAATATTTAACGTAAGATGGAAATAAAAATAATGATTTTTTTTATTTTTTTTTACATTTTTCCGTATTTTTAATATTCATTTTATTTTCAGGTCGTAGTTTTTCACGTTGAACGACATGGCGTGATTACATGGTTCGAGCAATGTGTCACATTCAACTCATTTCCAAGTCGCGTTCATGAACTCGCTTATTACATGTTTGGAATGATAGCAATGTACGGATTTCCTTTAGTTGTCATTATTGCCTCCTACGGGGCCATCCTTATTGAAATCTCGATGAAATCCCACGAATATAAAGGTAGGTTTAAAAATATTGCATTTTTTAAAAAAAGAAAATTTTTAATTTCTTAATAAATAACAAAAGGAAGAACATTTAAGATAGAAATTTTTTTATATATCAGAACACTAAAAAATACATATAATATTATAGAGTATAAAAAATTGTAGCTTTAATTTTTTCTTTTGTTACCGTATATTTATTAAATATCTTTGCCAGTAAACTTATTTACTTCGGCTAAATTTAACCACGTTGCTACACACCAGAGGCCTATGCTTGTTAATAGGATTAATTCTAAGATGTTTTATCTTGTAATACAATTTTGTTATTTATTTATTGATTTATCATGGTTGTACAGAGCAATCTAAATCGTCAGCTGTAGGAGAATGCCAGTTGAGGCGTTCAGGGTTTGGCAACTTGAGTCGTGCACGGACAAAAACTTTAAAAATGACAGTTTTAATTGTTGCTGTGTTTGTCATGTGTTGGACACCTTATTACGTGATGTGTCTTTGGTATTGGTTCGCGCCTGCATCAGCAAAACAAGTCGATCCCCGAATACAAAGCGCTCTTTTTCTATTTGCTTCGTCCAATTCATGCATGAACCCGATCGTCTACGGCATGTTTTCTTTCAACTGCACGCTTTATCTTCGTCGATCGAACCGAGAGAAACAGCGCTCTAAGTACTTGGATAGCCACAGATGGTCCGAACGGACAGTCGTTACTAACAATTTACTCGATGTTGAATCTCAAGATGATCCGAACGGTACATGTATCTCGAAAGTTGTCACTTTCCCTGCATCGATGTCAACAAATGACAAATCTCAAGATTCAGATTAGAAAATATTTTTTTCATTTATATTTTTATTTTGCCATGTTAATTTTAACTGAGATGGTAAAGTACAAGTGCTATTGTAAACATCATCATTACGTCGTTGCTTCATTTCCTTTGGCATAAAAGTTTTTTTGAGTTTATTTCCTTTGGCAAAACACGAAAGAAAAGATTTTTTTATGTTAATTGTGAAAATAACGTAAACTTATCTTAAACACAAACAGTTAATAATTAGACAAAATATACATGTATTAAAACTGTGGATGTTAAAGATGGTCATTCCCGTATTGTAAAAAGAAAAATTATTAGATTCAGTGTTTAATTTATGCCTTAGTGTATTTGCTCTAAATATGTGTAAATAATAAAAAGTATGTTTTTATAAAAAAAAATTAAAAAACAACTAAAAAAAAAAAAAGGAAAAAAAAAAAATACGCTTGTTTGTCGAGCCTGGCAGGATTCGAACCTGCAATCTCCTGATCCGAAGTCAGGCGCGTTATCCGTTGCGCCACAG
>JAQFXT010000665.1:0-29029 GCA_034683725.1 Strigamia crassipes
GAAAATTCTGGTGTTTTGGCTAAGCAATTGGGCTTAACATCCAGGTTAAATACCAAAAAATTAATTAGTTAACTCGGTATTTCATTAACACGGATGAATTTTTCCAGTGAAACCAATACAAATGCTTCGGTCATGGGTATCCGGTTTCAATTGGCAATTTTTAGTGGTGTTACAGGAGCGTTTTTAACCTTTCCCGGTCTTCGACTTGCCAAAATGCATCACGATTCTCTCCGGTTCTGTACGGAGAATCCTTTCCTCAGGTTCTTAATACGATATAATATTCTAATGGATATACAAACGAATTAATGCATTTTTAGATGTCTATTTCACCTGAGTTTCATCTCACCCCTCTTCATCAGTTTGATGTGGATCAAACCGATTTCACGGGATTATTTTACTCATCGCATGTGGCCAGGAACAGCATCAGTATTGTGGGTTTTATTTAATTATATTAGTCAATGTTTAATTTTTAATTTTAACAATATTAATATTTTAGGATGTCTTCCGAGGTGTTTGAAACCACAAGACTTTTAATGATAGTGGCAGTTGTGCTTTTGAGATTTGTTTTGATGCCGCAGTATTTACAGTCTTACTTGAATATGGCTTACGATCGCATAACCGATCTCAAAAAAGAAGCTGGGAAAATTAATAGTCTCGAATTGCAACGAAGGGTAAACAATAATAATTAGATTTAAAAATTAATTTAGTTATTTTGTTGTTGTTGTTCATTTTCAGGTGGCGCGAGTTTTCTATTATTTATGCGTAGTTGCGCTGCAATATGTTGCACCACTTCTACTGTGCCTTAGTTTTACATTACTATTAAAATCTTTGGGTAATGAATCACAATTTGATCACTTATTAACGTGTAATAAACATGTGTTTTTCTGTGGTTAGGTGATTACTCGTGGACTAGTTATCTACAGGATAGCCAAGAACCGTCCATTCAGACGTTGCCACCATTGAATGAAACGTCTCCATTGACTATAAACCATCTGAAGTATGTTTTGTCATCAACATTTTATCGAGGGTTATTTGGCTTTATGACGTGGTGGGTTTGTTCAGTTTGGTTCGCAACCAGTGCGATAGGTCTGATTTATCACGCGTATTTTGTTCAGTGAGATTTGCCACATTTCTAAATGGGATTGTTAAATTCGTGAGTGGTTAGAAAAGTCATGGAAATATTGAGTCTAATTTTGAAAAGATGTGTAAAAATTAGTGATTGTTTGCGTTTTTAAAACCAAAAAAAATCTTTTCTAAAATTAAAGTTGAGAATAAATTCTTGAATTAAAAGAAATATATTTTCTTGAATTTGCAATAATTTACACAAGTTTATTTACACATAACGGAAAAATAAAAAAAATTCGTTTGTTTTAAATTTTTTTTATCACTCATTAACTGCTCTATAAAATAATATATATGCTGCAGACGACTGAAACAACAAAAACAAATTAGTAAGTTATTTTATATTAAAATCAGTCGTTACTACCTTAACTACATCACTGCTTATTTCATTTACTTCATGATCATCGAATTTGTACCACTTCTGATATTCACTGTTCTTGCAATACGCCGTGTCTGCAAAAGAAAACTCAAGAATAAAACCAAAATACAAACCATAAAAGTGTAATTGATCTTACAGTGACCGCCCTCCATTGTACCGTAATGATTCTACAGTAAGTAGTAATAGAAGAGTTGATTTTAAATCATCAAAGAATGAAAACCAATAACTTACAGATACAGCATAAAGTGAGTAAGAAGTATATCGAGCGTTCGGATCTTTAACATAAACATTGAAATCTAAATTCTCGAGAGGAAAATCGACTAAAGTTTGCAATTTTCTTCTCCACATGCCATCATAAGAAAACCTATTTAAAAAGATGATAATAATTAAACCTTTTACTCGAATATTTACTCATAAACACCAAACCGTTTTAAATGAATTAGTAGGACTGGAGGTAATTTCCAAATATCACATTTTTTGACGGCATCTCGGCGCTCTTTGCATTTCGGGCAAAACCATTTATCGGCTCCAGTCATATTTTCCTCCTTCAAATAGACTTGCAAGCAATCCTAATTAAGACAAAAATTTGTTATTTTATGTAAAAAAAAAATAAAAATAATAGGAAAAAAAACCTTCAAATTATATCGCGACGAATTTCCAGTTGGGATCGGAAGCGATAGAAATTGCAGAGGATCGAAGGAAACCGATTGCTTGTTACAATGAAGACACTTAACAGTCGATTTCAGTTGTCCTTGGAACAATTTGACAATTAGCGATTGATTGTGTTGCAAGTGCACGTCCCACGCGTGTTTAGCCGCTTTCGTGTCTGGAAGATTTTCATTTTCACATATTTCGAGTTTTTTCGGTTTATTTTGAACCTATGAAATGCACGGTACTTCAGTTTCCTTTTGTAAACACAAATAAAAAATACCAATAAATACCCTTGCCTCATTTAAATCCTCGTGCAACCCATCCATTAGAAAGAGTAAAAACTCCTGCGAATCTTGCTGCTCATTGCCCTCAAATATGGGTTGATATTTACTAACAGTATTCTAAAAATATCATTTCTTAAATTAAGCTCAAATTAAGCTTAAAATTACATTTATTCAACCCAATAAATACTTTAAAATCGCGAGGTGTTATTGATCTGTATTGGCCAGCCAATAACGCTCGAATTACTACTGCAAATTCTTCGGCCAATTCGCCGCCATGACCCAAAGGATTCTTCCTATTGATATCTTTCATATACAGTCCTTGTATGAAATAATTCGCTAGAGAGGTTGTTTGAGCGAGGCACTGGATTACGGAGTTCATAAAGCAAGTATTGCCTAGGTTTTTCAGTCCAGTTAATGCTCGCCCCTAAAAAGTGCAAATGATTAAGTGAGAGATAGATAAAAGTGTTAAAATGAGTTTATTATGAAGATTTGTACTTGATTGCCGTAGACTGGCATCAAATTCCTCATTCTGGCCGCGTTGTAATCTTCCGGAGCTATTGTTGGCGTTTTACGCTCGGTTCTACAGAAAATATTCAAAATTACAACAATTTGTGCGTGAATTAAATAATCTACTTAGTGAACGGTTTAATGGTACGATCAATGTGGGGAGTGTGTGTCCGACTTTGCGGTTCTTCTTCCGAAGGAATCATTTGAGCTATATTGGGAGACGAATGTGAACGCGACAAATTGGGTTTATTAATTTGTAATGAGTGATTGCTTTTATCCGCTTGATGATCACTTAGTTTAGTGAAGTAAGAATCACCACCTGCAAATAAAAATGAGATAAAATGCAATCCATGTTATCTAACCGAGATTTACCTGGGTGAGTGATTTTCAAATCTGGTTTAGTTTTTTTACCGTCAACCTTTGGAGATTCTGATCGTGTCAGTGCTTCAGTGGCATCACTTTTCTTGATTTCGTACAGTTTCGTTTGTTCCTGTTCCCGTTTCTTAATTTCTTTTTGGTTGGCCTGTTCCTGTTCCTTCTTCTTCCTTTCTTGCCGAAGTCTTTTAAGAAATTTATTTCAATTAAACGGAATAATCACTACAAATTACTATTCGCGGATATACATTGCGACTTCTTGTTCCAGTTTCACTCTGTCCTTGATCTTCTTCTCTATCATACCTTCTTGTTCTTCAAATTTTTTTAAATCGGCGTGCCGTAGTTGCGCCATCAAAGCTATAATTTTCTTGCTTTTCTCATTTTCCTCCTTCATTTTCTGTTCTTCTATTTCCTACAAATTAATAATAACTAGGCAGTCTTGTATTTTCAAAAAATTTACGAACCTTTTGTTCCTTTTCTAATTCCAACTTCTGTATTTGTTCTAAAAGTTCGTCTTCCCGCTGTTGTAGTACCAAATGCATCGACTCCACGTGCTCTTTTTCACGATTTAATTGTAAAATCTTCAGCTTTTGCTCCCTTTCAAACCTAAAGTATTTTCACCAGTGACATTATTTTTTCAGGTATGAATATTTTCTTAAAACTAACCGTTCCTTTTCAATAAACAAACTTTCACTGGCAGCTCTATTCCGCTTGGCCAATATTACTTTCATCTCATCGGATGTTTCGCTAGTGAGCAAGTCAAATTCTTTCGGTTTAAGAGATCGATCAACGTGAGGACTGTTAGTATAAGAAGAACCATTTGTCATTAACGACTGCTCGAGGTTTTTAATTTCTAAATTCGGTGGAAACCTAATTTAAAACAAAAATACTGTTAAGCCATATTTTCTTTACCGTGTAATCATTCCATACATACTTGACAAAATTGTCAGGCTTTGCAGCTCTGTCGAACATTGGCTGCTGAGCAGCGGCATTCGCATCTTTTCCGCTATTTTCGTCAAAATCTGGATAATCTAAATCAACTTTAAAAAACAAAAGTTAGACATTTTTACCATTAGGTGAATATCGCTTAAATTTTACCTAAATTTACGATGTTTTCATTCTGTTTTGTTGCACATTTTGGAATTGCTACGGGCATGCGTTTAGACGTGTACATTGGATAGTGCAATTGCCACATTTCAAAACCGCCGACTAGGAAAAGAGGCTGACGTTTTAACTTAACACGTACGTCCCACTGCAAAATACCAAATCAGTTAGCTACCTAACAACAAAACATGATTAAATGTATACCGTAGTCATGGACTTATGCAATATCGACAATTTTTGATCGATGTCCTCACCCGTCCAATTGTACAGTACAATCAAGTCGACTTTTTCTCTATCGTTCCAGAACTTCAAGTTTTCAGACGACAGTTTCTTTTCCAAACTTTTCCCCGTAATTCTGCAAATGAGCGTTAAACAAAATTAATTTTCTCAACTAAATTCAACCAATATTCATTTCTTAACCCCGGTGTTATTATACTCTCATCTATATTAAAACACGAGAAATACTGAATGTGAGAGTCGTCATAATCAATTTTAGATCGAACGTCAATAATCATCATCTTATCGTCGTTCTTCATTGATTTAAATAATTGTTGGCTGGTAATAGCGTCAGTATGATCGTTAACAGCAGCTGCTGTAAATAACACATTAAGAAAAAATTAATTTCCGGAAACATACCGGTGTTTAGAAAAATAATTTCTCACTTAAATCTTCAGCCAAACTCATTTTTTTAGATTTAGTAGTCTCCTTTTCTAATTTAATTTCTTGTAAATTATTTGATATCATTTCTTCCTCCTCTTCTTCTTGCTTCTTTCGTATTTTTTCCTCCTCCCAAATTGTATATCTGAAATCACAAACAAATCCAGAAACTGTTTAGTTCGTCTATTTTCGATATTAGTCTAGTAAAATCGATTAACAATATAATCACAAAATACGTGATGTCTCAGTTTACACAGTCAATAAAACTGTATCTACCTTCGTGATAAACTTTCTTGCAGCTTTTCAATATGACCCAAAGCGTCTTTCGCACTCTGCCGTCCCAACATACCGTCATAATATTTCTAAAACAAACAAATTTACACACATAACATTGAAATTAATATTCATCACATCAAAAACTCAAAACTACCTTATCTTGGTTGTAGTCTGATAATTTTCTCACTCTCTGAATCAATGTCCAATATTTCATATAGAATATGAAAGACCGTTCCTCGTCACCGTCAAGTCGATGTTTTTCCGCTTCCTCGAACATGTTGCCGGCGGATTTGCAAAGATTATTTCTGCAATAAATAATTGAAATTAAAATCATTTTAGTTTTACACCAACAAAAAACTCGTTTTCTTACATGCTGTAATTATTAATCCCCGAAACTTCAGCTATGATTTTCAGTTGCTCTATCGAGGCAGCCATGTGCAGTGGCTTTAATTTCGTGCCTGGCATATCTGTTGCGAATATATCACATCGATTATCAAGTTCCTAGAAATACACTATTACCGTTATAACCCACTTTCAAATTCTGCTTTGCCACGAGAAACAAGAAAAGTCAGATGATCTACCAATTCATTTTAACAAAAAAATTAATTTAACAAAGTTAATTTTCAATGTTATTGCCATTAGATCGTGCTTTTAAGTGAGCTTTTAAACACAAGACGTATATGCTCGCTTGTCGCCTTACCTACACCCAAACACGACTCACGACAACAAACGGAAGAAGCGGTTTTATGTTGTTATTTTTATTTTCTACCGCTGGGAGTCTCTTATCTATCCACTTCCGCTGAGTCTTTTATTTACAAATGGCGAAGGGAATAGACCTCGCCGATATGCGGCTTTTGCGAGAAGAAGCTACTTTGATACAGGATTTAATAGCTAGATTAAAAGATCAATTAAATCGGTTGAAGGTTTGTTATAAATTTTTAGTGATTATATCAGTTATTATAATTGCACTTTTATTTTGTTTTTAGATTGAAGAAATGCAGTTGCAGAGTAATGTTAGAGAAAATGATATAAAAACCATAACAAATTCTATTTCTGAAACAATTTTGCCCGAAGCTGAAGTAATTGTGTTTTAAGAAGATTATTGTTGCGAAAAAATAGTTATTTGTAATTTATGATTATGACTTCAGGTTATAAAAAAAGAAAAACTGGATAATTCACGGGAACCAGTGAATACATCAGAATTAAATCTCGACGTAAATTTCAGTAAGTTGCGTAACAAAGTGTTGTTAAAGATGGGATTTTGATTAATTTATTTTTTAAATTTTTTAATAGGTAATTACATACACGATTTGCCGTCTGCTGAAGAAGAGGAGGAGGAGGAGGAGGAGGACGACGATGACGATTATCATAAAGATACCAATTATACAGCCATGAGAAGTTCGAAAAACAGTGACATCCAAGAAGAGCTTACCTACTTTTTAAACTGATACTAGAGCTATGTGATATATTTTATTTATTTATTAGTATCATTTAAGTGTAGTTTAACTTTAAGACTTGAATTGAAAGTGATGCTAAATACGTATTCGAAAGTGTCGAACAACGAAATTTCGATTTTCAAGTTTATTTTTTCTATGACACCCATGATCTACTGTGAGATTGATTGATTGATGATTGTGAAACCAAGGGTGGAAAGAGAGAACTTTGTGTAAATCGAATTCAATTTATGAATTGAATAAATGATAGCACAGTTCAATGATTTATAGGTCATTTTTTAAAATTTTTATTGACGGATTTTAGCTAAATTTAACTGAAATTGTACAGGGTAGTGGTCGGATACACCGAGTGCCTAAAAGAAAGACAAAAAAAATCATAAATTATTAGCTGATATTTTTTTCACGAGTCTTTAATAAAAAATTTATCTTTTTATTGAACAGTCTCGCAGCATTTTAATAATCTATTGCATTTCCTTTGATGTTTGAAACTGTCATACGACACAAAATATTTCATGAAAATGACTGATAAATATTGTAACAATGGATGTTACTTGAAAGTTAAAACTGATATTTGACTACAGTTCTTCGATAAACGCGTACAGAAAGCAAACGAGAGAAAGTAACAGTTTAATTCTCTTACCACTTCAATTGGCAGCTTGTATTGCTTTTCAAACTGAACGATTTGTACGCTGCTTGGCACGACTGAACTTTTAATTTTGTCGCCTCGCAGAATAATTCTGCAATAATTAGCAAGATTAAACTAACTTCTTGCATATCTTTACATATTAAGTGAATTTTTCAAACCTGTCGTAAGCACAATCCGATGGTGTTGCAGTCGTATCTGCGTCATGCGGGATTAACCATAAATATTTATGGTTAGTCCATAATGGAATTGTCTGCCAATATTTTTTAGCAACGTAAGCACAGTCAGCATTTAAATCCCCTAGAAGAATCACATCCTGCGAAAAAAAAAATATCGAAAAATTTGCTACTCATTGAATAAAAAATATGAATTTGAGCTGAACCTCCGAGTGTTTTTCAGCCGCTGACTCGACTACATTGTGTAATGTTTGCAGTTCCGCTACAGCTGCATCTGGTTTAACATGGATGCCGACCACAGTGAAGATGTTTAGTCCTCCTGATCCTGAAAATGTGCGCTTATTGGATTAACCACGACACACGCAAGATTTCCAGTCAGTTTGTTGGAAACTGAAAAGCTTAAAACCAGCTTGTTTTGCCTGGGGATTTAATTAATACTTAATCGAATTTGTTTTTCAAACTTACTCGTTCTTTTTGATTGGAAAGTGACTACAAAAGGTTCTCTTTCGTAGTGATCGTGTTCATCGTGGTACACGTAAGCGTCGAGCACTTTCACTTTATCCTTTCTGAAAAATTTTTCCCATTAGTTTTTTGCAATTAGCAATTAATTAAAGGGTTTGCGCAAATTAATGGGTGTGTCAGAGAGACTTATATAAATGAGAAAAAAAAATAATAAATTAAAATTTGAACCTGTAGAAGTATCCATATTGCTCTTTCTGCAAACTTCGCCCGATTCGTGGACTCGCTTCGACACTGAATACCTCTTTCCCATGAGCCCTGGAATGGATGGAATGTTAGAAATGATAAAAATGGCATTTGTTACAGTGGCTGACTGCTTTTAAAATGCGATTAGAGGATAAAAAGTGAAAGCATTAACGGAAATAACGGGGAATAAAGCGCATTATGAATGATATGAATGAGGGAAAACGATCCCATTGTGGTTGTTCTATTTCAGTTTTCAAGAGAGGAAAAGTTGAGGGAAATCTGGTCATTGATTGTGCTCTAACTGCGATTTTTCTACGTCATTTCACTGATGTTTTATATTAGGACTCGCTCACCGATTGAGTTCCTCCAAAATAATTTGGACGATTTTGTTATTTCGATCCACGAGTTCTTGCACCAGGACGATGTCGTAACGACCCAAAATATCGATGATTAATGAAAAAACTTTTTCATTTTGAATTTTTTTTGGACTCAAATTCTGGACATTGAAGGCGCCAATCGTGAGTACAGAGGCGGCGGTAGCTCGTGTCACTGCCGCTCCTTGGTTGCCGTGCACAGCACCGGCCAATAAGACGACGCTCAATAGATGATAGAGCTGCATTATTCTTCCGTTCTGTTAGTCACTTCCCTGTTTATATAACTGCAGTTCCACTACATGAATGTTTGCTGATAACCCGCTGATACGCAAAAGTATTGTATTTTGTAAACAGATATTAAAAAAAAAAAAAACTTGTTACGTTTTTCCGGTTTGAAAACGTTCTAGATGAAGGGATATCTTTGTTGGTTTCGAATATGTACGAACAAAGATGTTCTTAATTTAGAATTATTACATTAGTTAATGTTTGTCACGATTATCCAGTTTAACTTACGCATTAATCGTATCAAAGTTTTATCTCGCTTGTTGTTTAGTCTTTGGTGGCTGAATGGAAATACATAAAACCGGGAAACGCTGCACGATATTTCAAAACTTTCTGTTGATTCCTGTGGTTTCACAGAAGTGAGGAGAGAAAGTATTATGTTTTATTATTTATAGCATGTTTTCGTTTCTGATAACGGATTTAAATGGGTAATTTGCGCTCATTGTTTTCCATAAAGCAAATTTATCTGAAAGAGATAAGTTTACGTTCATTTTGGTATTTGTTGCGTTGAATAAATGATAAAAAAATTTTAAAGTTTGCAACAATGTTCAATTTTTGTATAAATACCTGAAGAACTTCTTTAAAAAGCTTGTAAAAAATAGAAGTAAGGGCAACTTTTTATGGTACAAACATGATATAAACTGGATAAAAGAAAAAGGAAGAGCTTATCGCCAAAAGAAACGGATGAAAAAATTTTGTTTTTGATGTTTTTTAACTTAAAAATAAAAAAATAAAAAAAAATAAAAACGTATTCTCAAGTTGGCAACATTTTGTTTCTGAGGTCAGTGAATGTATACTTCATGCTCACATTAAGGTGTTAAAGATGATCATTCAAAGGGTTTTGACCTGTGGTGAACCGACCAACGAGTTAACCATCACAATTAAAGTTAAACCATCGTGAATTCCAGGGTCAGAATTAGTGTTTATTAATAATTCACGTGTCTTTTAAAATTCTCTACGAAATTTAAAAGAAAAAAAAAAAACAAAAAAAAAAAAAAAAAAAATTTTTTTCGTATGCATAATGGATGGCCGCCTGACATTTCGTCTGTCACACAAAAAGAATGCGCGACGAGCACTAATTAGTTTGTAAATCTCGCTTTACTGACACAATTTGCGCGCATTTTTTGATGTTGTAGCATGGCAGGTGTTTATAAAAGACAGCTTTTGCATTTTTTTTTTTTAAAAATTCATGGATCAAATGCATAAAAAAGGAAGAGATATCAATTTTTTGCGTTGAGTTCACGACGTCACTGATTGGCTATTGGCCAAACTAGCAAAAACAAATGTGTTGAACTGAAACTTTATAAAAGTTGGATTATGAAGGTTTCAATAATTGATTCCCACAATGAGAATAGCATATTTCATTCGGCTGTGCTTGTTAATACTTTTACTCACATAGCGCAGTCGCATTGAACAATTGCAGGGTGCAAGGAAGGGCGAATGTCAAGTCAATTGCTTTTTCACTTTGGCGGAATGGTATTTCTGCTTTAGGCTAGCATTCGATGAATCATTCGCAGACGGCGTTATTTGCCTATGCAATATTTGTCGCAACGAAACTTGGTGGATTTAAATGTCAACAAGCACGTTAAATGATCGACAGTAAGATAAGTTTTCTTTTGTAATTGGTTCGGACAGAAATGGAGATGAAATGGGAGATCAGGAGACGTAAGAAGCAATAAAGTGACAGCAGGAACTTGGTTAAGTGTTGAAGACTGTGACTAAAGTTAACGGGAGTGATGTGCAGTGCGGTGATTCACTCCACCTTCGTGCTTGCTTTTGCCTCCCATCTTCCAGCCCACCGTACTGATTGATGAGTCGGTTGGTTTTGTTCCCGCGCCATCATTAATTATCACACGTTATTCTATTATCGAACCGTTATTTTGTTTTGGCTAAATTATGGAATCGTTTTATTTGAATGAATCAAATAAAAGTCACGATTATTCTAAAGTGTTTTTTTTTTTTTTTAAATAAATAAATAAAGAAGGACGGAAATATAAATAAAAAGTCACGTTTCCGAATTTTGATTTATTTACCAACTTGTTTCTTTTTCAAATGGGACGATTGAAAATTTAATGTTCAGTCGTATATCAACAAGCGATTGAGGGGGCTCGGGAGGGCAAAGACAGACGTGAACTCGAAGGCACTGACTGATGCACTGACTGAGTCGACTACATATTGAAGCGGTAACATGATTGTAGAAATCAATGCACTTCCATCATATGTGATCGACATTTGCCAATTTATACAGACCGGCGTCCGTCATCGTCTTGAATATGGACGGCAAAAAATAGAAAAAAAAAAACAAAAAACAAAAAAAACTTAAAATGTATAAAATGTAAAATCTCCCCCTAAAAAAAACATGGTTTGTGTGCTTTAGCAGTTATATTGATTCTTAATGGATGTTCCCCCCTTTTTCGTTTTTGAATGGGGTGCAGGTGTGTGGCAGTCACCTGGCGTTTTGCTCGCTATTTTCTGCTGTTGATCAATGCGAGCAGCAACTGGGCGCACGAAGCTCCTCTCTACCCCCACGCGATCGCCTCGCCCCTGCCAAATTTCGGCTCGCTGGTGCGGTTGGTTCATTCTACGCAGTCTCGGTTCCTTCGCCGCGCCTAACTCATTCCTTGTCACGTGCTTGTGGCGATAATGGGCAGATGGTGGGCTGCATTCGACGTCCCTGGGCTGCATGAAATTTCGTGCAGCAGCCGCAGCGCACTAGCGCATGAACCGGCCGCAAGAGCTGGACGTTCTAAGACCAATTGAGGTGGTGCCATTGATGAACAGGCCCACCTGGGCCGAGACGAACGCTGGAGGAAGCGCACACACAACACTGGACATGTATTTTGCGTCCCGTTACAATCACAACAAGCAGCTCGAGCTGCCTCCGCGACTCTGGTCCTCGTGCAGCGAGCCGCTTTTGCTGACATGCGATTTGGATTCACCACCACCTGCGAGTCCACTGTCGCCCGGCATTCCGTCCTCGCCTCCTCCGCCTCAACTGCCGTCTTCGCATCGAACAAGTAGCATTCCTGGATCGAGGCAAGTGAGACCGCGGAATCGCAACGGGGAAACGGAGGAAGAGCGCAAACGGATGAGCATTTGTGTTGGGATATGTGCCACGAGTATATTCGTCACGGCGTTTCTTCTTGTGGCCATCACTTTGAGGATGACACCGCAAATTGATGAAATGAGTAAGTAATGGCAACTTGTTAATCTTCTTAACTCGAGATGCCCGTTTATTGATCGCGCACACTTGCACGTATCCGTCGTCATATCTTCTTTAATTTCATTCATTTCTCAAGCGATGTAATTTTTATTTTGTATACCGGAAAAAATTTTCAACGATTGGGATTAACCTCAGATCTTGCGTAAACAGTTGAAATCCAAATTTGATGATAACTACTCTTGAATATTGAATACATAATGGCCCAAGCTGGAAAAAATTTCGACTGTTTTTATAAATTATTCTTGGAAGCAATTTCGTACGAGGAAGATGCGGGGAAATTTAATTTTTCCGCGTTTTTTTTTAAAATAAATAAAAAATAAATAAACCGACGCCGTGCCATTCCGATTTTTATAGATTCAAATTAAGGGGATTAGCTAGGGATTTTTTTTTTTTAATTTCTCGGTTGCGGTAAACGATCAAAGCCGGAATTTATTAGCGAGTAGATGTCGGGAGAAGAATTAAATGGGTGTTTGTTCCCAAGTCGCTGTTCTAATTATTCGCACTCTTTCGGCGCAGTAAGAATTATGTCTGTTACGGAAAGAGACGGTTTAATTTGCATTCTATCCTCACAAGAATGCAGGTGTCGATCGATGGACTGTAGGACCTTCGTCAACAGAGTTGTCGGATGGTGAACTCTGGCAGTTCCCACAAGACGAGCACTGCAAAGCTGTTAGGGATTTGCAGCCATCCTTCTGCGTGCATTTATCTTATAAGACGATTGTACATACAAAAAAGACCGTCTTAGCTAAAAAAAAAAAAAAAAAAGAAATAAAAAAGAGTCGTATTTTAGAAACCGATGTTTGCATTACCGAGTTTCCAAGTAGAAATGCAATCGAAATTCACGATAAATTAGAAATGACAAACGACGATGGTGGGCGCGAGCAAACGTCGTCTCTGAATCGTTAAAACAACTGTTTCTATTCTTGAAAAAACACACTACAAATCAACATTTAGCTGGGTAAGTGCGTTATTTCCTGTCATGTTATGTGCCAGATCGTTTTCAAGCGTTGCGTAAGCGTTACTCTCTTGATGTCAACGCTTTTCGAGACTCCATATTTGTCTAATCTCGCTCTGATTGCTTTGCATAAGCTGCACCGCATTTGTGAATTCACGAGGGCGTTTAGAGAAATTAGTCAACTCATTTTGCACTTGAGAAATGGAGAACATACCTCGGAGCTGTGGAAATTCATGCTGTGGGTGAATAATTTAGTTGTAAGAATGAATGGATGAAACTGTACAATCTTACAATAATCAATTCGATTACTCGATTTTTGTTATCTTCGTTTTCCAATTAGACTCCGGCGATTTATTTTGTCTGCAGAACTCACTATTATACCTAAACGTGCATGTGATGGCGGAAAAGGGTAATTATTATTCTAATTCCTTTTGTGAATTGAAGTCATGACGTTTATTGATCGTAATATGCATCTGGAAGTTGAGTTTGGCGAGTGACAATTAAAAAGGAAAAAAACAATCCCGCACTTTTTCGAGATTAGTTAGGAGAAATGAAATGAATTTATTTACTTTACACTCATTCGGTTGTCAGAATATTCTACCACAATTCATTTCAAGTTGTGCAGCTGTCAGAAATACTGATCCATTTTATTTTACCAACTAAATCGACTGAATGAAATACAAAACTTTAGTGTTGATTAAATAGCGGTTTAAAATATTCATTTAGCCTAGATTTAAGCCAATGAGTTTAAAAGTGCCATGACTTCGAAGTCATACATAATTGAATCATGGAAATTGTTGAAAAATTAATTCAAAATTAATTATAATTTTTTATCAACATTATGCAGGAATTACGTAATTAGTTTTTAAGATGGTACATTAGAAGAGTTACACGGGTAATATAACCGGGACATTCCGAAGTGAAACATTTTTCTATTCCTCGCGTTCCCACATCTCTTAAACTTAAATGCGACATCGTTTCTATGGACAAACCACAATCACCGCACAAGCATTGGAAAATGGAAGCATTTTTACGCTTTTTGCGTTTCCTTCTCGCGATTTGACGTCATTCCCACGGGGGTAATGTCACACGAAACGCGAGAAATGCCAGACACATTTTCAAGTTTCCATTTACCTCGAACTGCACTTTGAATTGCCTTTGTCGCTAAACAAGAGAAATATTCAAAAAATAAAGCACCGAAACAGTCTTAAAACGCGTTTTAAAAGCCTTTCTATATATGTTCGACTCGCATCTGTTGAACCTTTCTTTGAAAAATTCTCGTATCTTTCTTTTAAAACGCACAAACATTCACAAATAAATCAAGAACCGTGTCAAAACGCGTTCCATTTTCAAACGCACATAACGAAAGAATAATTGAAAAGGAAACAAACGAATGTCCCTGCGGTTGTTAAATCGTAATTGAAGACTTGTCGTCCTGAAACTCAAAGTTCAAAATCTCATTAAAAGATGAGCTGGAAATACAAGTTGCCTCGTAATAAAATAAAATTTCAGCGGCATTTCCCTAAAGAGTATACACAATTAACGTGCATTCGAAGTAAAAACATTTTCGTCTCTACTTTCAAATACATGTTAAGCAGGAAATGCAATTTTAAAGTGTGGGTTTTGAGCAAGCCAATGGAATGTTAAAAACACGCAACATGCCCACGCTGCATATAAGACGCATTCGCAGTTTGAGGTGACTGCAAGTGGCGCTACTTGAGCTCGTAAAAGGTGGGGAAAAAATGAAGAAAAGTATACACCTAAATGTGTGCAGAAACGATTTTGAAAAATGCGATTTCTTAACACGCAGCACAAGTAGTTTCTTTACTCACTTGTCAAGGAGAAAGGTCGAAGGAGGATAAAATACTCGCGCATTGTGTCAAGATGCGGAGAACTCTCCTCCATCATATCCATCGAAACGAACGGTTATTCTGCAATATTTCTTCCATTTCATTACCCCCGGCATTTTTGCTGGCCACTTGTTTCTATATTTTATCGATGAAATGAAAGCAAGGGACATTGTAGATCAAGTTTTTCTTTTTTTCTTTTTTTTTTTGTACATTTGGCTTTAAAATTGCAATTCTTTTTTGAATCATTGAATCTTCATCCGCTTATCTACCTCGATGGTCGGATTTTGTATTGATGGAGCTGGATTGGGGCGAAAAAAGTGTGGGTCTCTCGAGGATGCGAAAAGTGGCTTCATGCAGTAAAAGCTACAAATGAACAAGTGCATTGTGACACCCCGTGAGCAATGCAGGGACGAGAGCTGTCGTTCCATCACTGACAATATTGTGCAGATGGAATGGAGCAGATGTGTGTAATTTGGGATCTCTCATAGTTTTTTCTCTTTCCATAATAAGATCTAGAAATTGTTGAAAGCTTTTTCACAGACGTGTGTATGCATAACGGCTGAAAACTTCTCGACGTTTGTTATTATGAATTCAAATTTACAAGTTTTGCTCTCATTGTGTCGAAAAGCAAAACAAGTTTTGCACAGCTGTGTAATTTTGCTCCATTTAACATGTTCTTGTTGGTTATAATTTGTAAATTACTTTTTTCTCCTTCTAATTTACAACACTTGTTATTCAAGGACATTCCTTGTATTTTGCGCCGTTGTAAAAATCAATTACTTTTTGGATTAATTTGGAAAATTAAGGTGTTTTTTTTTCTTTTCTACTGGTATTGAACGTTCTTATAAAAATGCAAATTAATTTTTTTTGAAATTATTTTATAGTGGTTGAGAAGGGGAGTCGGTAGGCAAACGCCACAATCTTGTGAAGAAAATAATATGTCGGTTAAACGTGTAATTTTTGCCATTCATTTTGGAATTAACGGCTCACGGTAGTGTCAGACTTGCGTCTTTAGTCGTGAATAAATTCTTTTTAGGTCGCAGGTCACGTTCACGGCACTCGCTTCATTGGTTCTAATTCAAAGTTTCCAGTTTTCTTTAAGTTGTTCTTCTTTTTTGCTTTCAACTGGGAGCTTGTGTTGAATTGATAAAAAAAATAAATTGTTAACACCTTTTTTGCTTTCGTTTTCCGTACCTTTTTCCAATTTTCTTGCTTTGACTACCGACAAAAAAAATCTTTTTTTCTTCACATTCTTGCTTATTTTTTCCATCTCAATCGCTTCGTTTCTATTTCCTATTTAATTTCGGTCACAAATCAAACGATGCATTGGATGAAATACTGCTAGCTTGATCTGCGAACAAAAATCAATTTCGCACCGTGTAAACGCAACGGAAGCTCCTCTTTTGTGTCACAAAGATTTCCAGCATCAACGTAATAGTAGAATGGAATTTATGAGTAATTTCCAGCCCAACATTGCCTTTTTTCCTTCTCTTCTTTTTACGCATTAACTGTCCAAACACGGACAAGAAAAGGTTGATGGAGAACTATTTTATCATATATAGTGGAAATTCGTTTTGAAGTTTATTTTACTTTTTACTTATTCAACTTGTATGAAATTTTGGCTGGCAAAGGAAAATCGAAAACCGGTAATCAGGCAAAATGAGAAAGGAATTCAGTTAACGAGGGCAATCAAACGCATCAATCTTGAAGCCAATGAAACATCACTGAATGGATTCCACGCTGCCTCGTTGTCGTGTTTTGTTCATTACTCTTGATTAAACATCAGTAATAGTTCGTCGTTAAGAAAAGTGGTGCGAGTGCGACAGCGTACACTCTTTTGTAAGGTTACAAGGTGTTAATTGCAAAGTGCTCAAAAGCTCTCTTCTTTGAATAGTTGCAAGCAGCTAAACTTGTTTTCTGGTCGCTCGGCTGCTTTAATTGAATGAAAACCGCCATCCAGTAAACCTAGCTTAAGTTTCGCGTTCCTCACTTTAATTCTATAGCTAATAAGAAGCCATGGCCCCCATATCCCACTCGCCTAAATTATTCCATCCGCTTCGGTCACGTTCTGCTACTTACAACGGTTGTAAACTTACATACCCAGCGGAATGGCGAACTATTAAAAATTCCTTTTTGGTGAATTTTAGACAAATATCTTCACTTTGAAACATTGGTTCTTTTTTTTCTTCTCTTTTCTCTAGCGACTTGGAAATGCTTTCAGGATATTCTTTGCATCCACCTTAACCACACCGTTGATCTCTATCTCGCAAGATTTTTTTTTTTAAAACTTAAAAAAGAAAGAGAAAAAGAAAATGTACTCTCTTCTTTTCATCATCCTCTAGAGTGCGTGGACTTCCTTTTTCGTGCTTGGTAATTCTGTTCTTTGTTGCTTACGTATACACAGCAGGAGTGTGTTGTGATGATCAATAGAAAAGACCAACACTCGCTGCATCTCGAGTAGGTGGGAACTGAAATTTAATTTCTCAATGACGCCTGAGGTGGCAGACACGAATAAAAGAGGATGGATTATAGAGGATTACACAAATTACAATGGAAAATTCTTTAACAAATAACAACAACGGTAGATTTATAGAATATCAAATTGATTTTTCTATGTTTTTCTTAAAGAAATTGATTTTGCAACCACAAACTTTTCGACTTCTGAAGATTGATGTATCGTAAACCTCTACATTAAATTGGTTCTTATTGTTTCTGCTGACCTTATCAGTTTTCAAAAGCGCCTTTCCGTCTCTTCAGCAATTTAGTAGTTGCTCCGACTTTTCCGTGCCTCGCAGCTTACTCGCTTCTTGTTTTGAGTTAGTCTTCCTTTTACCAAGAAAATCATTTTCGTTTTGCTTAAAGCAGAAAGAAGAAAGGAAAAAATTGCTCGATTCGATTTTCTGTATCTAGAATTCTGTACACCAACCGCAAACAAATAAATTTTTAAAATCAAATGACCAATCGAACAATTTAAACTGTTTGTACACGTCTCGCCGTATTGCTTAGCTATGAGACAGCAATTTAGATTAGGAGACTCTTACACACTTGTTATTGGTTCCGGACTGTGATGAGGCAACGTCGTTTCCAAGAGAACTCTCCGGAACATTGCCATTCGGACCCTAGAGCATAAGACTCACGCTTGGATACTCCGTCCAATCCTTAAAGCTGCAATTCCAATTTCTTCTATCTGATTGACTTCAGTATAACTCGTTCACATAAGTTTACTTTTTTTTAACTGCGTGTGTACAGAACGGATAGTTTGACTTGTGTTCTTCATTACAGTGTACTCGCTCGTGAAAAATGGCTGCAAGACAATGTTAAAGTGGCCATTAGTGATAACTCATGGATGTATTGCCACAGAGCTGCAACGAACGTCTCCAATATCTTGGCTGGTGTCGTTTGCTCCTTAACTACGACCCTGTAACTACGTCGTGCGTCTTGCTCAAGTGAAACGGAAAGAGTTCGGGTCTCGAGCCATTCGACTATCTTAACGATGCAGGTTCAAATCTAATTTGAAAGAGGTTTGGGGTCTTCGCTTCTAATGTTGGCAATTTGCATGTGAATTACCAGTCAAGTCGTTCCGATACGTTAGTTACCGGTGCCGGTTTCTAGTCGTTCCGAATCAAGTTTTATTTTATTTTATTTTATTTTATTTTATTTTTTCAAGTATGTCTCTGTCTTTTATGACTGCGGAAGATCTCTGATACAGATGTCGGCTGTTGTTTTCAAGCGGTTGGTTGGAGATATAAATAGCTCTTGCAATTATATTGGTTTGTTCAAACGGCAAAATTTGATTCCACACAGGAGGGAAATTTTAAAATTGGTTTTCTTTTATGGTCATTTAAGGGTCGAAAGGTTCTCTGCAATCATAACATGATACCTGAGGATGAGTCCGTGTTGTTTTGATTTTATTTTTATTTACAAAAATTCTGCGCGTCTAAACGCCAAAACCACTTTACTCTTGTGTAACAAACTGGCAATTATCACAAATATATGTTAATCAGTAGGGGTATTCGAAAACTGCTTCCATTCTGCATTTGCTTCGCACAAATTGCTTCCCTTTTCAATTTCAGCTTAAATGTATGTCATTTTAATTATCGGAAATGATAAAAAAAAATAGGAGGATATTTTTTTAAAATAATTTGTCAACAACGCACTAAGTGAAGCAGCAGAAAATGGAAAGCAAATGTAAATAGACTGATGGCGTTCAGAAAATTTTTACTTTTGTATTTAATTGAAATAAATGCAATTGAATTGGTGCAAAACACTCAGGTGCAATTGATCAAAGAAACCAGCTGCAAATAATTTTTTTTTTTAATATACAGAATTTGAATTGCAAATGTTTGTCACATAATTAAGCGTATTGAAAAAAAAATATAAAATAAACTCTTAGTTGTCACGTTCAAATGAAAACGATGCATGGGGCGTAAACTTTTATAGGTAAATAGTTTCACTAAACTCAAAATTCATAGAATTCAAAAACGTGTCTAAAAAAAATTGATAAAAATTTATAAGTTCTTAAAAATACCTGAATCTGTATAGACTCTTTTATAGACACAGTTAAGTAAATTAACAATCAATTATTCTCGTGTTACGGCATCTGTTTTACATTTTAAATGCGTGAGTGTTTGTGCTCTATCCGTGTATACTGTTAATAGAAAAAAATAAATAAAAAAACTTTTTTTAAATTATAAGCTACTGAATATATTAATTGTATCAGGATGAATCGAATTTTTAATTACCGGTAAAAGGATTTTTTTTTCTTTAAATTTGGATTGTTTTATACGCTCCGTGATTTTAAAAAAAAAATCAAAAAAAAATGTTTATTTAATACACCAGGAATGCATTTACTGTAGATTTACATACATAAAGCTTTTTAATTGGTTTATATAGCTATGTTCAAAACTGTGATAAAATGAGCAACACAACACACATGGAAAGCTTAAATTTTAAAATTTTACAAAATTAAAGCAACATCTGGATGTCTTAGTAGTATAAATTTAAATTAGACATTTTGTCGTTAGACATTTTAGGTATACCCTAGGTTAGGTTACTCTAGGTATTGCTGCTAAGTTTGAAGAAAAAGCGATTGGAAGTTTTCAAGATCCTGCATTTTTTATTCCGTACACTTTACGTGCGAACTTGGACTGCATTTGCTCGACTGCATTTATTCGCCGTAATAAAATTTTTAGCTTCTTAAATTTTGTATTCAGTACGTAACTTGTAACTGTCCATATACAGCTGGAATCTGTGACATCATGGGTAACATTCACCCGTTTCCACCAAAGTTCTCTTCTGGCATGAATCGACATGAATACAAAAGAGTTTTGTAACTCTGGTATCATTTGACATGTGCACTCGCCAGCAAACACTTCTGGACGTGACTTTGTTGTTCTCACAACCTCAACTTCCTTTTGGCTCGGCTCGTTCAGTTTCCGTTACTATTTTATGTTTCACACAGCTACATTCAATCGATTCCTCGTCATCTTTTCAACCCCAGCAAGAAAAGTGCAAACTTTCTGAGTCGAAAATATAATCTCTGTTTTTTACCTTTGATCAAGTGACGTGGGCCTTTTATTTACGAGGCACTTGTCATCGTTTTACGACTCATTCGTTAAGGCGTTCATCCGTATTGTCGATGCCGCACCAGATCTGCCGATTCATCCCTCAAGGCCTCGCAGTAATGCGATTAGAAATAGGCCGTGAAAAATGCAGGTGTGAGTTAGTACGGCCCCCAGGTAAGCTGTTTCTGCTCGAAATAGAAACTGCGCATTTGCTTAATTCTTTTCTGCACTCTAAAAATAAAACTAGAATAAGAAAGATAGATTGTTTGCAGATCTCGGCTTTGCAATTGCTATAAATGGTATAATTTTGCACCATTTTATACATTTTCTAACTTCGTTTCTTGGATGTTGGTGGTGGTGTGAATGGAAAGCTTCGTGAGAAGATTCACGCTTCTCCGGTTTGAGTTCGACAGTTTGACAGAGGATTTATTGCTGCGATATTGTGTTAAAGACAAAGACGGAGGAAAAGACAAAAAGAAGTTTTTATAACCCATGGCTCATCATAAAAATGAGCCATGAATAGGTTAGTTTTATTGGCGCGTCATCCGTGCACAACTAGTCCGTATATTGATGTTTATCGTAAATTAGAATCCGTGATAAAGATTAAAGGAAGTGAGGAAAAACACATTTCGGTGAAAGATGATTACCACAAATGGCAGGTTTGAACCAGTAAATTACAGACAACTAACTCGACCCGCAACTGAAAATTGAGATCGATAAGAAACTGCCTCAATAAAATTATAAGTAATGGCCACAGGTTGGATTGTATTACAAATTGGATCAAAATCGTTAAATTGTTCATAAAACACTATTACGTACTAAAATTTCATGACTTTTTTATTTGTTTAGTCCTGATTTGAGACATAATGTTGTTGTGTATTGGTTTTTAAGTTAAAATTAAATACGATATTTTAAGCAAAATTTGACTTCTTCAGGCTAATTTCTACGCGATAAAATATGCAACTGAAAACGTAATTATAATTAACATAGAAGCATTAAAGCTTAAATTAAACGTAGAAAGTGTTGTTTTGCTTCGAATTAAAAGTATTTTTGGTTTGGTGCATTGCGGAATCTATAATTTACGGTTCTTTTTCTAAATACTATAAGTATTGCCCTCATTAACCCTTTCAGTGTTTTGTCATTCTTCATAAAGCGAATAAAAATAAATGTCAAGATGTTTACACCAGCAAGTTTTATCTGTTGACGTCATGGTTGCAGTAATGACGTCAGTCTTATTGTGATGGACTTTATGTAGCAAACGTGAGATGAACCCATCAACTTGACTGTCAGCTGAATTCCATAAATTGGCTTGCTCAAACTTCTTTCTCGTGAGGAAGTGCGTGAACCACTTGAGCACTCCACGCACGTCATTTGCAGTCGTTTTCGTTTATATGAGATAACATAGCAATTGCGCCGTCTTATACAATTGACTCGGTAATCATTGCAACTCTACTGAACTGAAATACAGAGAGAGATCTACAACATTCTTATCACTTTATCACCTTAGCCCACCACACCCCAGAGAGATATCAGCACCTGCCAGTGCTAGTTTCCAATACTGGACAGATTCCACGCATGTCAGATTCCTTTTCTACAATCAAGAAAACCTGTCTGGAATTTTTGCAAAAATCGAACATTTCCATCTATCATTGAGATTAGTTTCATTTATACTTGCTATAGGAAAAACCCGATTGCAAAATGACTCGTGTTCTTCATTCCTTATTCATTGTAGAAGAAGATGAATTGAAAATGACAAAAACTGTGACTATAATAATGAGAATGCACAGACTGCAGGTGCATCGTGGAATTTTGCTAGATTAAATGGAAGATCAGATAGGAAGAGTTTGGAGCGGTAAAATATTTTTTCTTCACTTTTGATGGTTTTAATATAAAAATACTTTTTGCATTATGCTTAATGCAAGGCTTTGGAAATAGTGAGTCGTAGCTTTCTAAGTAGTTCATAAATTTTCTGATGATTAATTTACAGCTCACTTGCGTTACGAAGAGATTAGAACACTTTGCTGTAATGAAACCAATTCTTTTTGTTCGCTGTTTGCTGATGGAATGGCAATCAGTGCAGTGCAGTCGAGCCGAAGTTAAATGCACGTTTTTTCAAAGTTTATTTTGTAAACAACGTTTTAATGAAGTTTTTATTGTTTGCATTTTTTTGGAAGGGACGAATAATGAATGCGGCAAAAGAATGACATTGCTGCAGAAGCTATCAAAATGATAACCGGAAAAGTAGAATAATTTTTAAATCGTATAGTAAAAAAAATGCTTTTGAGGATTGCATGTGTTTGAAATCCCTATGGCTGTGTTCGTATGTAAATTTTCGACCAGTCAAATTCGTTTTGCAAAGCAGATGACGCGTGGACGGATCAGGGTTTGTGGTCCGACTGCACTTGTTACCTCTCATAAATAATTCACGTTTCTAAGCAACGCACGTTTTGCCCTTTGGTACCTAACTTTGATCACCAGGTTTTGTTGACAGCTTGAACAAAGGATTATGCGATTTATGTTTTTACTATACTTCTGATCAGACGTACAAAAAAACCTGGAAATTTACATTTCCTATTTTTTATTTTAAATAAAAGAATTTACGTTCAGTCTTGACTAGCTGTGGGTTACATGACACTTTTATTTTCAACTCGGCTAATTAGTTTCTGTGTTCTGGTTTGTGTCTTTGATGTTTTGTTTTTGCTGTTTGGTTTGGGTAATTAGGTTGCTTCTTTCTTTCATCCTTCTTTATCTTATTAAGGTTTTATTGACCACAAAAAAGACCCGAGGTATTGATTTCGTTTATCAAATACGAATTATTTATCTTATTCAACTGACATCCTACGTAATCAAATATGTAGTTCGACGATTTTTATTTTTTTATCAACGGTGATGTTTTGCGATGAGAATGCGACGGAATCCAATGTCAAAAAGGCGAGATGCGTGACAGGTTTCATCCATCGACCCGGCAAGCGTTAACCTCTAGTGTTTTCCACAATAAAATAAAAGCACACTGTGAAATTGCAGCTAACAATTTCCATTTTCATCAGAAGTAAAAGAAAATTAATTTTTTTTTATTTTATATAGTAATGTGAAGCATCTAGAACGAATGAGTCGGCTACTCCGGGTAGTAAAAAAGGCATAATTTGGTCGTTTCGGTTGGTATTGGCATGCTGTACTCGGCATTCTTGAGTTTATAGACAGATTTATAGTTCTGTTTTCTATTCTTCACTTGAAGGACTTGAACGAATACGTTGTAGCGGGACACGATCTTGTCTTTTACCAACACAAATATTTTTTTGTTTTGGAATTTAGCCAAACATTGTCGTTGGTGTTTCTCATTGAGTGATTTTAACTAGTCCCAGTGGATTGTAGGCACTCCTGTGTTTAGTGAAATTTGACTAGAAACCAATTCATTTCTGTCATATAAACGAAGTTAACTTCTCTTAAAACTTTTTTTTTTCTTTTTTTTTTTTTTAATTGAAAGCAGCTGTGGAGAAAAGGGTGCAAAATTGTGTTAAGTGAAATGAAATGGCGCCAATTTTTGTCGTTTGTATAATGGAGTGCAAGTAAATGCACGTTTCAAAGAAAAATTTTCAATTTAATTTGCACTCAGTTTACATCGCCGATCCATTAAGAATAATAAAGCAAGAAGAGTTCTGTTCGTGAATATTCCAGCTTGCTCGCGTTCATCATCACAATCAATTTCCCGAAAATTGAATTTTGCTATCACATGACCCTTGTGAGCGCTTGTGCAATGCTGTTATGCGATAACATGTGCAAGGTAATCAAAGCAAATCCATTAGTGTCATCATTAAGATGCGGACCATCGTAACAAATTGGGGTTGTGGAAAACTCCGCACAGAGGTTGGGCTTTTCAGCATGACTTGTAATTTCACAGTTTTCGAAGCGCTATTCGGAGCAAGCGTTAATTCCTCGCTTTAGTGATCACTTACCTTTTATTTTAATTATGTGATCGTGCATCTTTTTAAAAAAAAAAAATTTTAATTTTCTAAAAGCTTGCTAAAAATAGCGCTATCTGTCTTTACTTCTTAGTCATCTTCCTCTTCAAAGTTTCACGTTTTCTCCCACGATGGCGCTACGTACCGAACACTAATTAAAAATGTATTTCAGTTTTAAGTTTAACTTTTCGCCTTTTGAAGGCCACCTATTCAGAAATGTAATTTATATTTATGAAATTTTCAGAAGCAATTTCTGTTGTCACTCGACAGGAACTTATGCCTAGCGAAAGATGAAATATGTTCGACCCATTAGCTTCATTTATTGTGTGAACAACGCTGGACTAAAGATAAATTACGAGTTACAAGCATAAAGGAAATATGCGGACACCCTGTTTCTTGCGGGATCCACATTAGTGCCACATTGATTTATGTGCTGCTGCATTGTACAGCATCTTCATTCTTCTCTTGTTTTACACTTCATTATAAAAACATGAGGTGGAGATGAAGCTGAAATTGAATTTTTGAACTAAAATGGAATGAAATTAAATTTTTTTTTGGTTCGGGCAAGCATTTTTTATGCATTTAATGCAGATTTTTTTCTACGTAATGTACAAAACACGAGAAAAAGAAAGTAAAAAGTCAAAATCAATTTTTTATCGCCATATTTTTAAAGCGAGATGGTCTGAATTTGCATGTAATCATTTTTTTGTTGAGATTTTGTGTTTGTACACAAGATTAAATTTATAAAGAAGTGGTCGTGAATCAAAAGCAGACACTGCTGATGTTGACACTGCAGGGGCATCAGCTGACATTTCGAAGTTACATGGACGAATGAAGTGTAAGCTCGAACCGAGCCCTTTATTACTGCACCACTGATTCAATCACGTTATCACCAAAGCAACCCTTTAACACAAAAAATTTGTATTTTTCTTATTGATCTATTTTACTTTTTTTTTTTTTGATTTTTAAGAATTAAAATTAGAAATTAAAAATGTAGGCGCTTTTGCAAAAAAAAAAAAAAAAAAAAAAAAAAAAAAAGATGAAAAATGTTTGAAGTGTACTCGTGCATACTTTTATGCAAATGATTTGCTTAGCTCGCAAGAATGAAACATTAAAATTTTTATTTTTTTTTGCTTTAATATATTTATTTACTACGGTAGTACATTTTCTCGTTTTTTCCCTTGTTTTTATTTTGGTTTATGTTATGATGTTTGGCTTTTTTCCACTTGCTTCTTTTTATCGGTTAGTATGCAATTCTATTGGCTAGAAAACATTTTGGCTCAGTTTTCACTCAGTTGGAAAATATTGCTTATTTTATAACAGTTTAAATAAAAGATTTAAAAAATACACAAAAGTAAAGAAAGAATAAACTTAAAAGATTAAATTGTATTTCAAAATTTCGATTTTATTTAAAATTGATAACAAAATAATACATCCAGCATCCCTTTCTTTTCTCTCTTAATCTTTCACCAATCGATTATCACACAGTTTCTCATTGGTGCGCTACCGCGTGCCCCGGAAATGATGAAATGCTCACCACCCTAGCGTCACGTATTCAATCCTCTGCGCGCAAAATTTCGCTCGCCGGCCTTTGGGCTGCGTGGGTGCGCGAACTCCAATATCTTTATCTTTCGCACCACGTTTGTGGCGAATGGCCACCATGACTCGGAAAGATGAACTGGGGATGACGTTGCGAGTTCACGATTGGGGACCAGAGGCTCGTGCAGCACTGCCGTCTCGTCGTTTCAGTCAAGATGATATCACGATAGGATACGGCGGATTCCGCATCAACGAGAAACGTTTCTCAATGCAATTGTATGGCAAAGGCATGCATCAGTATCCTAGACCAATACCAGCCGTCCTACCTGCTCCGCCCCGAAGGAAACGCAGCTCCGTGGTGCCAGACGTGAGCGCGGTTGTGGCCACGTGCAGTCAGCGCAAAGGAAACGTGAGACCAGCAGATGATGCTCGTCAGCGAAGGATTGTTATCGTGTTTCTTAGCATCGCTTTGGGTTTCCTCTTTATCAGTTTCTTATTAGTCACCGTGTCGCTTCGTTTGTCGCCCCATATTGATGAAATGGGTGAGTTAAAATCAATTTCCAAACATCCTCTTTTCTTTCGTGCTATTGTTAACGCATCCGACAGTTGTTGCTTTAAAACAGCTCATTAATAGTAGGTAATTGGGTAACTTCACCTTGATGACACTTGCGATATATATATATATATAAATGAAGGGCTTTTCATTACCTCGGGTTGTGTAGTAATTCTCTTTTCTTTCTTTCGATTTTGTCGGCACGGATTTCTAATTGTACTGTGCATGTGCAGTTGGTGCACATTTTTTTTTTAAGGGGGAAATGTTGATTAATTCTTAAGAATTACAAGGAACGAGCTGACAGTTTCGACAAGGTAATGTCGGATTAGGAGAATTACGTTCTCGTTGTCAGCACAACTGGCATCGTGTTTTCGTTTTTATCTTAAGTAGTTTATTTATTTATTTATATGTTGTAAAGGGGTTTTAGTATAGTAAAAAGTAAATTTTAAATTGATTACTAGAAACAGTTAAGTTTAATAAATGTTTCTCTATTATTATACGATAAAAACACTCAGCATTTTTAAATAAGTTGGAAAGCTTTCAGAGTTAAAAAGTCTGTTGTATTTAATCGGGACTCGCGTGCTTCTTGTTGGAAGCAGGTGAAGAACGTATCGTGTAAAAATCGTTTGCTTGAGGTGTAAATGTATTAATTTTGAATGAAGTGTAAGATGAGACGCACAACAGAATTCAATAGCAACCCATCCGCTTTGAACTGCGTGTTTATTTTCACACTTTGGTGAATCAAATTAAAGAAAAACTTCTGAAAAGGGAAATAAACTTTACTCAGAATATTCTAATCGGCTTAACATTCCATTTCTACGGTTTAAAATTTTATAGAATCAATAAAATCTATCTTTCTACCCTATCGTATGGTTTGACTTTACTTTTTCCAATATTTTATATTTAAAAAAAAAAAGTATATTCAGATTGTTAAATTGAAAACATTTAATCAAAGTACTAAACATCCGTTTATATCCGCACTTCGCAAACCGTCTGGGATTCGAGATGTAAACCATTCGACCCGTAAAAACATTAACACTGAATGCATGATGCTGAAAAGTTAATCTACTCCTGGATAAATTCACGTTTCATCATTGAAATATGTTTTAAAATAGAAGGCTTTTTGCATTTCTATTTTTAGTATCATCATCTTATTGATGATGGTTAAGGAGACAATCAATAACGTGGGAACAACATCTAAGAGTGTTATAGGTAATCTCGTTTTTCCAATGTTGAAATTCAACCAGCAACATTACGAAATGTTAATAACGTTTTTCTACGCAAATAAAATGTGTTTAAAAATATTTTACTTCTTTATTTAAGTGTAGAAAGTTAGTTTTTCAGTTTGTTGTTTAAATTTAGGTCTTGTCATTCTAGGTTTTCATGTGTAAAATTAAACAGTCCCTAAATTTTTAATTGAAGGTGTGTTTCGATTTCTCATCAGTGTCTCGTCGATTGGCGGTTCGCATTTTCGAACGCATGTTTAATGGTATACCGTAATTAGCTCGAATTTCAATTGACAGATGTGAGTGAAACATCGATAACTTGAAGTCGTAATTGCATTTAGAATGCGAGAGATAATAAAATCGCGTGTTGCTGTCAATCAATTATGAAATTAGATTAAACACAAAGTCAACATTGTTCCTTCAAATTAAATTTTGTAACAGACGAAAGCAAAGAATTTGTTTATTATAAAAAATTATATATTAAAAAAAAATATATTAATAACAATAACGGAGTGGTTAATTCCAGAGAATTTCTCTGGATTTAACCACGTGTTATTTCCAGAGAATTTCTGTGGGAATAACACGTGGTTATTTCCAGAGAATTTTTGTGGCCATTATCTAATTAAGTAGAATAAAAATTAATAAATTGGAAGATCTACAAGGTTCGCCTAGGAATCAACATTGCAGATATGAATATATATATATATATTAAACAAAAAAATGTAATTTTGTTATTTCTGGTGTTGTATTTTTTTAATTTAAAATACATTTAAAAAACAAAGACTTTCTGTGGCTATTACGTGATCATACAGAAATTCTCTGGAAATAAACACACAAAAATTATCTGGAAATAAACACAGAAATTCTTTGGAACTAACACGTTTTTATTTCCAGAGAAATTCTTTTGGAATAACACGTGGTTAATTCTAGAGAATTTCTGTGTGTTTATTTCCAGAAAAATTTTCTTGGAATAACACGTGGTTAATTCTAGAGAATTTCTGTGTGTTTATTTCCAGAGAATTTCTGTGTGTTTATTTCCAGAGAATTTCTGTGTTTATTTCCAGAGAATTTCTGTTTGTTTATTTCCAGAGAATTTCTGTGTGTTTATTTCCAGAGAATTTCTGTGTGTTTATTTCCAGAGAATTTCTGTGTGTTTATTTCCAGAGAATTT